>JBCFYV010000003.1:24724538-24939538 GCA_039000515.1 Timema cristinae | reverse complement strand
CGTTATTTTTTATGTTTGAATGTTACACAGGTATATTATGGAAGTAAGTAAAAGCTTGTACAATATATTGTACGGTACATTAACGGCGAGGTTCACAAGATGGAAAGGATAATTAGTTACGGAAATAAGCCGTATCACGTAACATATTTTGAAAAAATGAAACCTTGACACGGGAATTTAACCAGGGACCCATGTAGTTGTGTTATCTGATGTTTCATTGTTAGTTGGCGATTTCCACACGTCCATCACAGACTCTGCCTTAAACTATGAGTGAAGAATGAATATGAGTACGGGATGCCAATATAAGTAGGCTAGTTTAAGGCAAGGAAGTATCCATATTTCTTAGATGTATATTAGGGAGGAGCATTGTGTGTGCGGGCGGGTGGGGAAGGGGGGGAGGGGCGGGAGGTAAAGTGGGTGTCCTACATGTGATGGCTTGTGCTGAAGTTCCCCAATAGTAAAAGTCAGGATTTTTTAGACATTTTATCTCTCTTGAAGCAAAACGAAAAAGAGGTTTATGAAATTTATAGATTCCAATATCATAAGCTACTAACTAATTTATTAATGAGGACTCTGAAAATATATTACTAGTGGGGCGTGCCAAGTCCAATGTTTTAATTCAAAACTAAGTTGAATCGAATATTTTAAATATTCTCGATGAATATAAGCTAGATATTTTATTTGTATTGTTGTATATTTTAAAATTATGTTTTATGGATATTTATTATAGACGAGTTGAATCCTATAGTTCTCGAATCCGAATGTCGAATTCGAATCTTAAATTCATTCCCCTTCAAATCTTGAATCCATAATTTGAATCTTCGAATCTTTAAAAGTGTAAAATTTTACTCAAAGTGGAAATCCCTATTTTTAAATTTAATTTAGCCTAAGTTGCTTGAGGTTTGGTGCCACAGACAAATACCATTTTGTTTTCATATATACTACGTCATAAGCAACAAAGTGAACAATTTTTAAGTAAATTAATTATATTGATTATTGATTGATTTTAGCACCGCGTCTTACTACCCATTCGGTTATACGCACTTACGCTAATGTGTATGGAAGGGTGATTGTGAGATTAAATGAAGGACCTACAGTTTAACGTGGAATCCGAACACGGCGGAGACCTGGCATTCCCCACATTCACAAGAAGTCTTGTCAGAGGTGAAGGAAGGGTTTGGTAATCAGATAAATCTTTGCCGGACCGAGATTGAACCCGGCCGCCAGCATAGAAGTCTGACACCTTACCCTAGACCACCAGGTCACCATTATTGATTATATGATACAATTTTGGCTTTTTTGTGGTTTTGTTATTATAACATCTACACAAGTTTATAAAATTCCTTTCACTAGTTGTTTGGTATTGTAATTTGAAGATAAAGGTCTTCATGATTTTTACAAATATCTAGTCTCTAGAACACAATAGGATTCTGAGAATCGAGGATCCGAGCATCACCTCTCTAATATTTATTCAAATTTATACACTTATAATCATTTATAAAGTATTTTATTTAAAAAACTGGACATATTATGACCAAAGCTGATAAATAATGTTGTCATCACCAGATATAATTTAATTACTTGAAATGTTTGTCATGTGAACATTAATTTGTAATGTACTGTACATAGCAACCCAAACTGACCAAATGAAGCCTAAATTAATATATTAGTTAACAACATTTTTTATTAGCAAAGCTACGTAGTTGTCGAAGCCAGCGTATGCAGGGTGTTCAGAAACTCAACGCTAAAACTGCACATAAAGTTTTTTTGAACCAAAAGTAATACATAATCCCTATTCGCTTATATTCGGCAAACTCTGTCAATACCATTCAACTGTGTTCAAAGTTTCGGTGTACAGCACCGGGAGAGTAAAGCTGTGAAGCATGCGTGTACAACAGGTTGTATAGGAGCTAAGCGTGTGGCACTACACATCTCGACATCTTGGAGCACGGCAGCAGAACATACCACAGTCAATAGTAAACAACACACCAGTCCATCTAGAAATGGGAATACGTTCTGAGAGTCATCAATAACGGTCTTACATCACAGCAAGTGCTTGCCATTATTACATGTGCAGTGCCGCGTGCCTAACTCCTATGCAACCTGTTGTACACGCATGATTGCACAGCTTTGCTCTCCAGGCGCTGTACGTCGAAACTTTTAGCACAACTTAATGGTATTAGCATGATTTACGGAATATAAGTGTAGAGGGATTTTGTATTACTGTTGTTTCAAATAAACTATATGTACACTTTGGGTGTTGATTCTGAACATCTTGTATATATATTTTTTTCAAAGTTAAGTTGAAGTTGAGAAATATTCGAAGTAAGGTCAAAGTTTTAGAAGATTTCCACACCCCTAATTGTTTGTAATACTTTCGGAGATGTGAAAGGGATGATTTAACATTCAAAAATCTCCTCCGTCCTCTCCTTGCTTAGATGTATTTACAGTATGTTTTAAACTTGTACAAGCAAAAATATTCATATTTACTCACTTCGGTGTTAAGATGCGATACTAAATATATATATATATATATATATATATATATATATATATACACTAGCCCACTTCGGGGGTAAAATGGTCTGAGACGTCATTCTCGCAAGAGACTGACTGCTGATGACAATTAGATCGTGGTTCGGATCCTGGTAAAGCGTATTGAGGGAGGGTGCTCCTAACTGTTTTTCCACTCTCTCTTTCTATCTCTATCTATCTATCTCTCCCCACAAATGTGGTTACACTTATTATAAATTCAATCTGCCTCATCTTTAACACATTAGCGTAATTAGTACCTATGCGTATAGCACAGACGGGTAGTAAGACGCGGGGACAAGAGATAAATGTAGACAATCATACTATGGGATCTATTTTTTTAGCACCGCGTCTTCTTACCCGTTCTGGTTAATATACTCTTATGTACCAATTAATCTAATGATTTTAGGAATTAGGAAGGTTATATTTAGAGAAAGTGTACCAGCATTTGTGTGCGAGGAGAATGGGAAACAATTTTGTAAAGGCCACCCTCAATACACCCAACCGAGATTCGAACCTTGATCTCCCTCTCATCGGCAGTCTAGTCTACTGGGAGAGCTGCGCGTTAGACCTTGCGGCCACTTAAGTGGGTCGGATCTATTTATTGTAGAGAAAGCATATTCTTGTACAATTAATTGCACACGACTGGTGAAGCGTGGGAGATAGATAATATCTTTAGGTTACGGATATAGTCGCACGAGTGTCAAATTCGTAAATTTTGAAAAATTACACCTGAACGCCGGTTGTAATGATACTGTTTTGGACCCCTCTCATATATTTAAAAAGTCATGGATGAAATGTATTTTTTCTTTAAAGTATTGTATGTAAAATATCTTTTTAACACTTCAACCATGACGAGTCAAGCGCTTTCCAGAAATAATGTCAATGTATTGCACCACTAAAACTGATTTTTTCTTTCAAAGATCAACTTCGTAGTATTTAGCAAAATCTTGTGACTCACTGGCTCCCCCTACTAATAGGAAGCTAGCCTTCACAACACCTTTTGCCAGGAGATTTTCCAATGGTTAGGTTTAACACTGGCAACAAGGGGTCCAAGAGGCAAGGGGTAGGTAATATATAAGCCGCTTATGCGTATGAATCCATATTAGCGCCGATAATATACACACAGTGCCAGTAACTTAAATTAATAGAGTACATTAAATATGTAATAGAGAATAAAACATTACACAGTACACGGAACATGGAACTTGTAATAGTGTATAAAAACAATCCGTAAACCATACAATTTAATATCATATATTCAGTACCGACAGTGTAATCAGTTAAATAAAACGTGTGCAACTTCAAAAGTCTTTATAATTTCTTAATTGCAAATATAAAATATTCTCAGATCACATAACCGTGAGCAAGTGCGCAGTAAGGCATGCTCGCGCCGTCATCATCACAAAACTTAACATCGTTACAAGATAGTGATCAACCACAGGGCAATATCTCATTATAAATCCGTATCATCTTAATTGGCGCCGTATCGCGGGTCAAATATCACTATATAATTTCAATAGCACTTCAATCAACGCCCATCGTGGGTCAATATCACTTTAATTAACTCCCAATTGCGGGGCATCATTAGTACATAAAATCCATATCATTATACGGTTTGACTTTTCAACATTTACGATATCTATTTGTGTTAAATTGTTAAATAAAAATAAAATGTTTTATAGCTATAATTTTTTGAAACGTGTTTAGGTGTTCTGATGAGCGGTAACGAAGTGAGTCAGATATTTTTGTCCCTCATCATGGCGTACTATGGCGGAAGGGGCAGCAGACCCTTGTGGATGGCTTGGGGTGTGATGTTCTCGGCTCTTTCCTGCTTCATCTTTGCCGTCCCTCATATGATCTATGGCCCAGGAAGAGAAGCTTTAGCACTAACTGAAGAATATCTGGACCCAACCGTACTCAACTCTACCGCAACAGTGAAAAGTTAGTGTTTGTTGATATGTTGATCAATTCGAGTAAATGTTAAAGATTGTATCTGTATTTATTCAAAACATGAATCGATTCCTTTCCGCAATGATTCCTGGAGTTCAACCCCTACCCATTTTAATTTTAAAAAAAAGGAGGAACTTTATAGACAGAGGATGTGCCCGAATGTTCAAAAATATTCAACATTCCAGATAACAAACAATTTATTTCGACAAAAAGTCTTGAGTAATAACAAAATAATAATACAAACTTCAATTTCCTTTATTATAGTGCTGCCTAACAGTCACAAGACCTATAACAGATCAGTAGTGAAAAATACATAATAGGGTTATAAGAAAACATGTAAGAATGATTAAATAAGAGCACAAATATAAACAAGTAATGCTTTAAATAAGTAAATGGAGGATAAAAAGCGATATAGTAAAATAGAGTAATATATATTATTTAATTAAAACTTAATAAATCAATATAATGTAGAACATATAACTACACAAGATATTGCTAAGGAAATTCCTTAAATAACTCTCTGAGTCAGGCTCTTCTTTTGTAATAGAAATCAAATAATACTTTAATAATTGTAATAATATTAGTAATAGTAGTAAAAATAAGACCATTTACTTAGTGAGTTATCATATCAAAGTTTAACTTACAAATTTTCAAAAGTAAAGACACAATTTAAGAAAACTATTGCCTGCCACACAATTCTATAGAAACAATTAGATTTTATTTTAATTAATGATTTGGCAAGTATCGGACCACAGAAATTGCCAGACGACCGAATTTGACTCCTTAGAACCCTTTATATACCCCTTATGACTAGTCCCTAGGAGATTGACATTTCACTCTACATACTTATTGCTGGGTTGCTGTCATACACGGTATAATAAAGCTTAAAACATTAAGTTATACACCACCTTTCACGACTCTTGGTCTCTTGGAAAACATAATTAAATGTTTAAATACAGCCAGAATGTAAGCCACAACAAGAACGTATAACCAAAACACTCGGCTACAGAGTGACGACAACAAATTTGGCGCCTTTTTACTACCAGTAGCACCATCCTGGTGGCCGCTCTTCGAACTAATGGCGGCATATTCAAAAGGTGCCGGAATAAAGAGTTTTAACTATAGTTTTATATTGTATACATTGTTGCTATTTATAGATGGGTGTAGTAAGGTTATTTATATCCTAAAGTTTTCTTTCTCTCTTTTCACGCAGATATGATCTCAGCTCTTCTAAAATCTAACTTCCTCGTCCTTATCCTTTCTGAACAAATATGTGGATAGTTTGGACGGACAGTGAAACACAAAGCACTAACATTAACTGTAATGTTCTCAGTTTATTTTGCTTTTTTTTCAGCGCTGCATCTTACTACCCATTCGGTTTATACGCATATATAGGCCTACTAATTACACTAATGTACTAAGGATTAGGAAAGTTGAATTTAGAATAGGTGTACCCGCATTTGCATGGAGGGAGCGTGGAAAATCATTTGTTAACAAAACACCTTAGTACACCCGACCGGGATAGAACTCCAATCACCCCGTCTTCCGCAGTCTAATCTATTGCGAGAGTTTCTTTTATTGATCAGCCGACTGCTTGGTGGTTGTTCCTTGCTTTAGACGATTTTTTCGAAGAGTTTTATTGGACGAAGTCGCTGACTGTTTCATTGGTTGTTACAGTCACGTGATCATGATATAGACTGTATAGAAATATCTACGGACCACAGATTAATGACTATGGACTACTGACATACGGATACGGAGTTTGTAAAAGGAGCTTAAGTATGGTGAAGCAGTTACATGAATAAGGTAGTCTATTGCAATGAGCTGACTATAATGACTGTCTTCAAATGCTTCCAGGTGAAGCCCCTTGCTCTGCGTGGCCAACCAAACCATGGACGCCACCTGCGAACAAGATATTTCCTCTGGAGACCAATCGAACGTACCACTTTTCTTGATCTTTCTCTCTCAGTTTGTGTTGGGTATAGGTACGACGATGTGCCATGCCCTGGGGAACACTTACCTAGATGATCACGTCAAGAAGACGAACGCTCCACTAATGTTTGGTAAGTGGTCCAAGCAGAACTATTTTGGTCTTCTCAGGGCCGAGACTATAAATCTCATTCGAATGACAGAATTTCTTAGATGCAAAGAGATTAAGATAGCCTAATTTTAACATGAAAAGTATTTTATATCAAAACTTTTTTGCAGCCAACATTGATAACATTTTACTAAATAATTAGTGTTATCTCATTGTTGATAATAACATCTATGAAAAGTGATAACTGTAGTTTACGTTACTTGACGTTTTTAGGTGAATTTAGATCTAGTGACTTTTCCAGGTGTCCTTTCTATGAAAATTGGACTGTATTTATTCACAATAGCCTTATTAATAACTATTAGGTTATCATATACACCTGGGATAGGAAATATTCATTGGTAAGATGCCCGAGTTGACGTCTTTATTAAGTTACATTGATTGATAGCTGTCTCCCATTTGTCAATGATAACAATGTGTTTGGGGTTTTTCCCTTCGGAATTTTAGTTAGAAATCTGTTTACATAATATATTCAACTAAATTCTGGCAAAATAACAGGGCATTTATATATATATATATATATAATATATATATATATATATATATATAGCCTAATAGTTATTAATAAGGCTATTGTGAATAAATACAGTCCAATTATATATACTTGCTTTGCTCGTTGTGGGCTCCGACCCAAACCCCCAATGAGTGTAAACTAATTTAATTCCAGCGTTGTTTAGACCGTTGATTTATTTTTACAACTTTTTTACAACAATTTTTACAATTTTATGATTCTAGATATCCCATAAGTGTGTCAGAAAATTAAAAAATGTTTGGAAAATGTGCAAAAATTACCTAAAATCAAAAAATCTAGCTCTGGTGCAATCCGTTTTTGGATAGGTCTTATCGTTTAGCCCAAGAGGCCTCCAAAGAAAGGTCTTCACCGACTTTAAAGTTGCTACGTCATTTTGCATTTTTTCGGGGGTTCAATTTTTTTTTTTTTTTTTTACTTTTTGGAATTTTCCCGTCAGTTACAGGCTAGAAGCTATAAGTTTGCCAAATTTCAAGTTTCTATCTCACCTGGAAGTGGGTAAACATTAATGTCAGTGAGTGAGTGAGTCAGCCATGTGGCTTTATAGTATAGTGACACACACACAGAAAACGTATTTTATGAATGTGGGCTCTAGCAAGACTTGCTACTGTAAAGGACAGATGGTTGGGCAATTGGAAATCCCGGAAGATGGGAGGGCTTGAGGCAAACTATCTTTATGGACGACCCTTGTTTAAACGTTCACTCACTTTATCCTGAAAGGTTACATACAGTCTTAGTTTGATGAGTTACACTATGGCCCTATCTTATAAGTTATACCTTAGTGGAAATGTACAAGGTAAACGGTGTGTACAATATACTCCAAATAAATACGTGTTCTTTTTTTTTTAATCTTGAAAACATACAGGCGCTGTTATGTCTCTACGAATGGTCGGCCCGGTTTTTGGCATGACGTTCACTTCTATTCTTCTAAGACTGTACATAGATCCAACACTGACACCAGTTATAACGCCGTCAGATCCAAGATGGATGGGCGCATGGTGGCTAGGTAAGTGGTGAACTTTATTTAAACACGTGATGGGGTTACTGTCATTTAATGACTTATACTTTATAAATAAACAAGTTGTGTTATGCACTAAAAGTAGTAACCTATATACATTATGTTGAGTGTATGTCACTAATTACAATCCAGGTAAAAATGAAGCTGACCAGAAGTGAGATAGCTTACCACCTGATCGGCTCCCAGAAAGCAGGGCAGGTTGCGAATACACAGTGGTCGACCGGAAACAGGTCGTGACGGAGGAACATCCTTTCTCTGCTTTCCAACCGCTTCAAATATATTGTTTCTGTTAGAGAACATGATTATCCCAGATCCACCTTTGGTCAGATAGGGTTTACAATGCACTACTGGCATGGGCTAGAGCAAGTAGTTGCTTTAATTAATCTGTCTCAGTCTCACTTATGGATGTGACAAATATGAAAGTGGCAGAGAGGTATGTAGGGACGATACTAGTAGTAACATTCAACATACAGCTAGTCCCTGTGATGAATGAAGTGAAGGTGTTGCTTGTAGGGTCAGTTGGTGTATACACTTAGGTAGGCTTGGCAGACTGATGCGCTATAGTGCTTTCTGGCTCAGTGACGAAAGCATTGGTAAACTACCTCACTACTCAATTACCTAGTTAGTACGCCTCTTTAGTGCTGCCTAGGCTTTACTCCTTACGGTGGAATTGTTGAGGATCCAACCAAACTTCGAGTTATAAATAATATTTCCCATCTGGGCTTCATAATTTGTGGCCCAGTTTGTGGAAAGTTTAACCAGTATTGATGTACCGTTGCTCAGGGGACTCCTGAATTTACTAATCGTACATCCGTTCCGTAGAGGCTCTTTCCATGTCCTGATGATATGAGATGATGGTTATAGTGAGTATGAGAGTGTTAAACCAGTGGAAATACTTAAAGCTAACTTAAACCTAGTTAACCAAGCCCTGGTGACCGTTAGGGTGATTCCCCTTTCAGGAAGAATACCCAAAGTACCAGCCGGGAATCGAACCCTGAACCCCTGAGCTCGTAGTCAGTTGCACTGACCACCATATTATGGGTCCGGTTAACCATTGGGTTGGGTACTATACACACATAACAGATAACATGAGTTTTATTAATACTATAGACACCGTGCATTGATGTATACAGCGCTTGTAGTGCCAGAATCTTTAAACACAAAAGTAAAGGACTTTGCTGGAACGAGATAACTACTATTATTATTATTATTATTATTATTATTATTATTATTAGCACCGCGTCTTACTACCCATTCGGGTTATACGCACTTACGCTAATGTGTAATGGTAGGGTGATTGTGAGATGAAATGAAGGACCTACAGTTTAACGTGGAATCCGAACCACGGTGGAGACCTGGCATTCCCCACATTCACAAGATGTCTTGTGAGATAACTACTGGAGGAAGAAAACTTCAATCTACATTGCGTGTAATTTAACTTTACTTTTTGATGTTTTCATCAGGATGGCTTGTGCTGGGAACACTTATGCTCCTGTGTTCGTTCCTGATAATTTGGTTTCCCGGGAAGATGCCAAAGAGGGAAAAGACCAAAGAGAAAACTACAGATCCCGAGAAAGTGCTCATCGCTCTGCAAGAAACATTGAGTGAAGGAGAGAAAGATACTCCTGAGACAGAACTTCTGACAAAGAAACAAGAGAACGAAGAGAAAAATGAGAAATCTGAGAAAGAAGACGAATCAAAGAGATCACAAGTTCGAGATGACGATGGTACGATATGTTTATTATTATTTATAGAGATTCAGATATAAAAGCTGTATTGTTTTATCAAAACACGAAAGAGCCTACAAATTGTTTATCTCATACTGATTTTTGGAATAACCCTTGTTTTTCTTATTTTGTTTATAGGTTTTTTACCCTCTCTAAAACGTCTCCTGAAGAACCAGATGTTAATGTACAATATCTGGTCGGGGATTTTCTTCATTATTGCAAGTTCAGGCCATATGACTTTCTTCACCAAGTACAGCGAGACTCAGTATCACATGTCTGCCTCTGGAGCCAGCATGATATCTGGTAAGATACATCATATTTTTAATTCTTAAGTCAACAACCCGAAGGTTTGATGTAATTTATATCCAACCGGAGCTAAGCATGCACTCACACCTTTGGGTGGTTAGTGATTCCTCCACCATCTGGTATAAATCCCATGTACTAGAGGAGTTAAGAATGTGTGATGGTTCCCATTTACCTTCAACACTGAATCTATATGAGCGAGCGCGAAAGGACATACCAATTTTGACGGAAAGGTATTTTCTCATTACTTTCAGATTTTTTTACACGCCACAATCTACATGGGGCAGATGGTTTTACTCGCCTTCCGGTCGACACCTTAGCCTAGTGGGTAGCGTGTCTGTCTAATGAGCTAAGGGTTTCAGGTTTGACTCCCGGAATGGTCAAAAAATGCATTATTGGTGAAATGTCGCTTTACCCTTTACCAATGATAAATTAACGGCTGGAGGCTGGGTGTTGTGTCTGTTATAGATTTAACTTAATTTATAGGTCGTGTGCTGGTGTAATCAGCAGGTTCAGAACGTCCACGTTGAATACCTTGAATGAATAAAAAACGTACGCTTTGAATAAGATTATGCCACGGATTTTAATGCTTGAGAAAAATCCGTTAACCTTGACTAGGTTTAAACCCACGAACATCAGATCCCGAGGCGAGCAATTAACCCCAAAACCACCGAGGTTGACAATATTTTTACTATCATTTCATTAATTCTAACGGTGACCTGGTGGTCTAGGGGTAAGGTGTCAGACTTCTGTGCTGGCGTCCGGGGTTCAATCCTCGGTCCCGGCACAGATTTATCTGATTTCCAAACCCTTCCTTCACCTCTGACAAGATATCTTGTGAATGTGGGGAATGCCAGGCCTCCACCGTGGTTCGGATTCCACGTTAAACTGTAGATCCTCCATTTTATCTCACAATCACCCTACCATTACACACTAGCGTAAGTGCGTATAACCCGAACGGGTAGTAAGACGCGGTGCTAATAATAATAATAATAATAATAATAATAATAATAATAATAAATTCTAGCACTTAATAGTGATTATAAAAAAGTCTCCCAGTATGGCTGTGCTTTATAAGTTGTTACACAAAGGTCGTAGCTATTCCAAATAATTGTTGGGACATAGCCGCGTCGGGCAAAGAGAATAATATTGAATGCATTCAGTAATTAGAAGATATTTTGAGTTTTATTGGTGGTAGTAGATATGTGCAACCCGCTTCGGTGGCTGCATGGTCTAACGCGCTACTCTGGCAGTGGAGATCAAGGTTTGATTCTCGGTCGGGTGTACTGAGGTTTACCCCAAATGGTTTTCCACTCTCCCTCCACGCAAATTCAGGTACACTTACTATAATCGCTAAAAACCCTTAGCGTATTTAGTACACAAGCGTATAACCTGGACGGTTAATAAGACGTGGCGATAAAAACAACAACTAAGAGCAAGTATTAGGCCAAGGACGCAGAAAGCTCATTTTTCTGCGGGGGTCCGGAACCCCCCCAATCTTGCCCAGTCATTCGAACTTTTCAAAGTTAACAAACAATGTTTTGAGTAGTTAGGTATGTTGAGCTAATAAGTGGGGGAAGGTAGTAAGCCTACCTAAATAGGCTACAAACTCCACTTTTAACAGTTATTCTGTTATTTGATCTTCTCTTTACTTAGGGTGATTCCAAAGTAGGATCTTAGAGATGATAGCAAAAATGTTTGTCTCATTTTATCGGACTCCATTTATTCGACTCATTCCTTTGTTTTTAAATGTCATATAAATGTATGAGGAAAGAAGTACAGTGTTTGAAATGTTGACAAAGCTAATTTTACAATAGGAAGTTTTACCTTGTAGAGTAAAAAAAAAATTCATTATCTAATATTTAGTTGATGACATGTACAATTAAAACTGTAGTAAGAGTTAAAAACTTAAACATTGGGTTTTTATTATATGTGGACCCCTCCCCCCTTTAAGGGGGCGTCCAACATATTCTGGGGGTTGCGGACTCCCCGGACCCTCACCTTTCTACGCCCTTGGTGACGGCTATAAATTACACATACTTTCTCGTGACCCCTTGGAAATAGTAAGCAAACCCGCCTCGGTGGCGTAGCTGGCTAACGCGCTTGTCGTGTATAGCTCTACTGCTGAGGACGGGGAGATCGAGTTTCGAGTCTCGGTCGGGTGAACTGGGAGTGGGTTTTCCTAAATGGTTTTCCACTCTCCTTCCACGCAAATGCGGGTTCACTTCCTCTAATTTGTCCTTTCCAATTCCTTATCCATTAGCGTAATTAGTACTTAAAGCGTATAACCCGAACGGGTAGTAAGACGCGGTGCTATTATTATTATTATTTTTTTTTTTTTTAATAGTAAGAAATTTAATTCGAGATTTTAATCAATGTCTACGTTTTATGACCACATGAACCCCAAAAAAGTACTTTTTGCTAAGCCGACCACCTGTTTGTCTATTGCTGTAACTATAGCCAAAACCATTTTACCTATCAAGCTAAAACTTGGTAGCTATGGTTTTATTCAGTAAGTTTCTCAGAGGAGTTTTAAAAAAAAATATCTATCTAACCCCACAATTAAGGGTGGTTTACTCAAGGGATAAAAGCTAAATACATTTTATCAAAATAGGCTTTAGTTATTTTTGTTAGAATTCGTATCTAAACACTGTTTAACATTACAAACAAAATGGTGTATCTGATTTTACCATTAAAATGACTTTGGAAATATTTAAATAAGAGGAAATTTATAATTTTAATCATATCTTCGCAACTCTTTGAGAAACGAAATAACATCATTGAAAATTTGTATAGCTCTTAAAAATAAACATCAGTATATTTATTTTTAAATTTCTAAATTCAACCTTATTCATCCCTGACACAACAACATAATTTGTACATATGGGTATAACCCAAAGGGGTAGTGAGATACCATGGCAGATTTTTTAAAAATATTTTTATTCCAGGTAGTACCAGGATCTTCGCTATGGTGGTTGGTTTTATGTTATCCGGTTACTTGATGGGCAAATACAAGCCCAAACCAAGAGTTATTTTGGGTTACAACGTCTTCTTGGGAGTCCTGAGCATAAGCAACAGCATCGTTCACATCTTCCTGCGATGTGACGACAACGGTCTCTACGGTCTGGATGTCAATACTGGGAAGTAAGTGTCAACGGGGAAAAGTATAAAGAGAGTCACATTGGAGCTAGCCGGTTGTGGATGAGCGTTTAGACAAAGGGCCAGTTTAAAGACGGTCTTGGTACGCTTCAAATGCGGCGCCACAACACTCCTACCCCCTAATATTTCCCGGATAAATTCATCACTCATCAGGATTAGGAATTAAACTATCCGTGAAAGAGTGGGAGTAGAAGGAGTAAATGAAATATTAGAGGAAGCAGGGCTGAGATAGCATGGGCATGTAATGAGGATAGGAAAGGAGAGCATAACCAAGACCGTGAATGAATAAATAAATAATGTTCCTACCAATGAAACACTTTCACAGAAAAGTGATATCAGTAAATGTGAATATTTTTAGGATCGATATTTACAACGATTGCAACATGAACTGCGCCTGTGAAGCTGTCAAGTATCAACCAGTCTGTTACGTGGAGAAAGATATGACCTTTTACTCTCCTTGTCAACTCGGATGTAAAACCAAGTTCCTTTCTCCGAATGGATCGTTGACGGTGAGTTTATAAACTATATATATTATCAACCAGTCTGTTACGTGGAGAAAGATATGACCTTTTACTCTCCTTGTCAGCTCGGATGTAAAACCAAGTTTCTCTCTCCGAATGGATCATTGACGGTGAGTTTATAAACTATATACATTATCAACCAGTCTGTTACGTGGAGAAAGATATGACCTTTTACTCTCCTTGTCAGCTCGGATGTAAAACCAAGTTCCTCTCTCCGAATGGATCGTTGACGGCGAGTTTATAAACTATATATATTATCAACCAGTCTGTTACGTGGAGAAATATATGACCTTATACTCTCCTTGTCAAATAGGATGTAAAACCAAGTTCATTTCTCCGAATGGATCGTTGACGGTGAGTTTATAAGCTATATACATTATCAACCAGTCTGTTACGTGGAGAAAGATATGACCTTTTACTCTCCTTGTCAGCTCGGATGTAAAACCAAGTTCCTCTCTCCGAATGGATAATTGACGGTGAGTTTATAAACTATATATATTATCAACAAGTCTGTTACGTGGAGAAAGATATGACCTTTTACTCTCCTTGTCAACTCGGATGTAAAACCAAGTTCCTCTCTCCGAATGGATCGTTGACGGTGAGCTTATAAGCTATATACATTATCAACCAGTTGTTAGGTGGAGAAAGATATGGCCTTTTACTCTCCTTGTCAACTCGGATGTAAAACCAAGTTCCTCTCTCCGAATGGATCATTGACGGTGAGTTTATAAACTCTATATATATAAAATATATATATATATATATATATATATAATATATATATATATATATATATATATATATTATCAACCAGTCTGTTATGTGGAGAAAGATATGGCCTTTTACTCTCCTTGTCAACTCGGATGTAAAACCAAGTTCCTCTCTCCGAATGGATCATTGACGGTGAGTTTATAAACTATATATATATATATATATATATATTATCAACCAGTCTGTTATGTGGAGAAAGATATGACCTTTTACTCTCCTTGTCAACTCGGATGTAAAACCAAGTTCATTTCTCCGAATGGATCGTTGACGGTGAGCTTATAAGCTATATACATTATCAACCAGTTGTTAGGTGGAGAAAGATATGGCCTTTTACTCTCCTTGTCAACTCGGATGTAAAACCAAGTTCCTCTCTCCGAATGGATCATTGACGGTGAGTTTATAAACTATATACATTATCAACCAGTCTGTTACGTGGAGAAAGATATGACCTTTTACTCTCCTTGTCAGCTCGGATGTAAAACCAAGTTCCTCTCTCCGAATGGATCGTTGACGGCGAGTTTATAAACTATATATATTATCAACCAGTCTGTTACGTGGAGAAAGATATGACCTTATACTCTCCTTGTCAAATAGGATGTAAAACCAAGTTCCTTTCTCCGAATGGATCGTTGACGGTGAGTTTATAAGCTATATACATTATCAACCAGTCTGTTACGTGGAGAAAGATATGACCTTTTACTCTCCTTGTCAGCTCGGATGTAAAACCAAGTTCCTCTCTCCGAATGGATAATTGAAGGTGAGTTTATAAACTATATATATTATCAACCAGTCTGTTACGTGGAGAAAGATATGACCTTTTACTCTCCTTGTCAACTCGGATGTAAAACCAAGTTCCTCTCTCCGAATGGATCATTGACGGTGAGTTTATAAACTATTTATATATATATATATATATATATATGTATATTTATATATATATACATATATATATATATAATATATATATATATATATATGTATATATATGTGTATATATATATATATATATATTATCAACCAGTCTGTTATGTGGAGAAAGATATGCCCTTTTACTCTCCTTCTCAGCTCGTATGTAAAACCAAGTTCCTCTCTCCGAATGGATCATTGACGGTGAGTTTATAAGCTATATACATTATCATCCAGTCTGTTACGTGGAGAAAGATATGCCCTTTTTCTCTCCTTGTCAGCTCGGATGTAAAACCAAGTTCCTCTCTCCGAATGTATCATTGACGGTGAGATTATAAGCTATATAAATTATCAACCAATCTGTTACGTGGAGAAAGATATGACCTTTTACTCTCCTTGTCAACTAGGATGTAAAACCAAGTTCCTCTCTCCGAATGAATGAATCATTGACGGTGAGTTTATAATCTATATACATTATCAACCAATCTGTTACGTGAGAAAGATATGACCTTTTACTTTCTTTGTCAGCTCGGATTTAAAACAAAGTTCCTCTCTCCGAATGGATCATTGACGGTGAGTTTATAAGCTATATACATTATCAACCAGTCTGTTACGTGGAGAAAGATATGACCTTTTACTCTCCTTGTCAACTTGGATGTAAAACTAAGTTCCTTTCTCAAAATGGATCATTGACGGTGAGTTTATAAGCTATTATACATTATCAACCAATCTGTTAGTTGGATAAAGATATGAGCTTTTACTAGCCTTGTCCACTAGAATGTAAAACCAAGTTCTCTCTCCAAATGAATCATTGACGGTGAGTTTATAAGCTATATACATTATCAACCAATCTGTTACTTGGATAAAGATATGAGCTTTTTCTAGCCTTGTCAACTAGAATGTAAAACCAAGTTCCTCTCTCCAAATGAATCATTGACGGTGAGTTTATAAGCTATATACATTATCAACCAATCTGTTAATGGATAAAGATATGACCTTTTACTAGCCTTGTCAACTAGAATGTAATACCAAGTTCCTCTCTCCAAATGAATCATTGACGGTGAGTTTATAAGCTATATACATTATCCACCAATCTGTTACTTGGGAAAGATATTACCTTTTACTATCCTTGTCAACTAGAATGTAAATCCAAGTTCCTCTCTCCAAATGAATCATTGACGGTGAGTTTATAAGCTATATTTATTATCAACCAATCTGTTACTTGGATAATGATATGAGCTTTTACTACCTTGTCAACTAGAATGTAAAACCAAGTTCCTCTCTCCAAATGAATCATTGACGGTGAGTTTATAAGCTATATACATTATAAACCAATCTGCTACTTGGAGAAAGATATGACCTTTTACTCTTCTTGTCAACTCGGATGTAAAACCAAGTTTCTCTCTCCGAATGGATCATTGACGGTGAGTTTACAAGCTAAATACATTATCAACCAGACTGTTACGTGGCGAAGGATATGACCTTTTACTCTCCTTGTCAACTCGGATGTAAAACCAAGTTCCTCTCTCCGAATGGATGATTGACGGTGAGTTTATAAACTATATATATTATCAACCAATGTTTACGTGAGAAAGATATGACCTTTTACTCTCCTTGTCAACTAGGATCTAAAACCAAGTTACTTTCTTCGAATGGATCATTGACGGTGAGTTTATAAAATATATATATAAATATATATATATATATATTATCAACCAGTCTGTTATGTGGAGAAAGATATGCCCTTTTACTCTCCTTCTCAGCTCGTATGTAAAACCAAGTTCCTCTCTCCAAATGGATCATTGACGGTGAGTTTATAAGCTATATACATTATCAACCAGTCTGTTACGTGGAGAAAGATATGACCTTTTACTCACCTTGTCAACTCGGATGTAAAATCAAGTTCCTCTCTCCGAATGGATCATTGACGGTGAGTTTATAAGCTATTATACATTATCAACCAGTCTGTTACGTGGAGAAAGATATGACCTTTTACTCTCCTTGTCGGCTCGGATGTAAAACCAAGTTCCTCTCTCCGAATGTATCATTGACGGTGAGATTATAATCTATATACTTTATCAACCAATCTGTTACGTGGAGAAAGATATGGCCTTTAACTCTCCTTGTCAACTAGGATGTAAAATCAAGTTCCTTTCTCCGAATGAATCATTGACGGTGAGTTTATAAACTATATACATTATCAACCAATCTGTTACGTGGAGAAAGACATGACCTTTAACTCTCCTTGTCAACTAGGATGTAAAACCAAGTTCCTCTCTCCGAATGAATGAATCATTGACGGTGAGTTTATAAGCTATATACTTTATCAACCAATCTGTTACGTGGAGAAAGACATGACCTCTTACTCTTCTTGTCAACTAGGATGTAAAACCAAGTTCCTTTCTCCGAATGGATCATTGATGGTGAGTTTATAGACTATATATATATATATATATATATATATATATATATATATATATATATATATATATACACACTATCAACCAGTCTGTTACGTGGAGAAAGATATGACCTTTTACTCTCCTTCTCAGCTCGGATGTCAAACCAAGTTCCTCTCTCCGAATGGATCAATGACGTTGAGTTTATAAACTATATATATTTTCAACCAGTCTGTTACGTGGAGAAAGATATGACCTTTTACTCTCCTTGTCAGCTCAAATGTAAAACCAAGTTCCTTTCTCCGCATGGATCATTGACGGTTAGTTTATAAACTATATACATTATCAACCAATCTGTTACGTGGAGAAAGACATGACCTTTTACTCTCCTTGTTAACTAGGATGTAAAACCAAGTTCCTCTCTCCGAATGGATCGTTGACGGTGAGTTTATAAGCTATATACATTATCAACCAATCTGTTACGTGGAGAAAGACATGACCTTTTACTATCCTTGTCAACTAGGATGTAAAACCAAGTTCCTTTCTCCGAATGAATCATTGACGGTGAGTTTATAATCTATATACATTATCAACCAATCTGTTACGTAGAGAAAGACACGACCTTTTACTATCTTTGTCAACTAGGATGTAAAACCTAGTTCCTTTCTCCGAATGGATCATTGACGGTGAGTTTATAAGCTATATACATTATCAACCAATCTGTTACGTGGAGAAAGATATGACCTTTTACTCACCTTGTCAACTCGGATGTAAAACCAAGTACCTCTCTCCGAATGGATCATTGTTGATGAGTTTATAAGCTATATACATTATCAACCAATCTGTTACGTGGAGAAAGATATGACCTTTTACTCTCCAAATAGCCTGCTTCACGAAGCAAAACATATTGTTTAGTTTGGCCAAAATTAGAAAAACTAAACTTAAACATAGTTTATTCCATGCCTAACATTTGTAAAATTGTTACCCCTTTAGCGTGGCGTGCCAAATTTAATTGGTGTCAATATATTTATATTTGAAAATATTATAAATTGGTCATGTTCAAAATAATAGTTGAATATTTTTGAAGAAGCTATGCGCCACTATGCTAAAATACCGAGATACAAGGGCTATTATTATTATTATTATTATTATTATTATTTATTATTATTATTATTATTATTATTATTATATACCAAATTTTACTAAGGTCATTCGACAATAAAAAATGTATTGCTCAATTTTAACAAGATTATATTAACTAAAATTAAATACTATATAAATAAATAGTGATTCAATGATTTCAATATTTTTTTTGTACGAAAAAAGCATAATATAAGAAATTTGACTCCTTATAAACTCGAGGACTGTAATAATTTGATAGCTTATATTTTTATATACTTGTTAAAATTGTGTAATAAAATGTCTAATGACGAACGACCTGAATTCGAACCCCGATCTCCCTATCGTCGGATAGCCTAATGTATTTTTTAAGTGTGCTCAATTTAAGAGACTATGTTAGTTTTCAAGTTTTTATACCTTGTATTTTACAGTTATGCATACCTAGATATGAACATTTTCTTAACATTTAAGCACTTTAATAAATTTAGCTTAAATTTATAGTCTAAACATGAGTGAAATGTTAGCTATTTTCCAGAAAAATGGCTCAAAAAAATATTTAAAACGTCATATACACTGACTAAGGTGTTTGAATACACGTCTCGACAATTTAATTATTATGTGTCCATTGGTGAGAAGGGGGGTTTGGATCAATGCGCCATTTTTTCCCGTCTCTCTGTCTTACGTAAGCTTTGTTGTGCCAACCCCCCCCCCCCCCCCTCCCCACCCCCACCAACCACCCCACACACACACACACTGTCAGGGATATATATCAAAGTTCTAACACCCCCTAACGTGCTTAAGTAATACTTGAACGCCCCATAGTAAGATTTAAAAATATACGTTACAATATGCACTCGTGTTTATGTTAGTGTATACATTTAAAAGTAAAAGTGTTGTTTTTATATTTTTATAGCAATTTGGTGAATGTTCTTGTGTTCCGGAGGAGATTACAGTCCCTTTTAATGTGAATGATATACCAAAAGTTCCAACTTTCTTAAACAACACCAGCACATTGACGATAATGAATGGTCCATGTCCCGTGGATTGCACCAAATTATTGATCATTAACGGCGTGTTGGGATTCACAATCTCCATTCTGAGCAGCTTGGGCAGAGTTGGCTCTGTGGTCGTCAACTTCAGGTGGGTCGGGTATTTGTTCGTCATAAGTCTGTACGACCTTTGAGAAAGTGTTTACCTACACCGTAAAACACAGTATTTCAACCTATTTTCAAACTTATATAACATCCCATTTTTTCCAAAATTAGTATTAGGTATGTTACTTTATCAATCCAAACGAAAAACAAATAAAGGCTGGAAATTGTTTGCCAATTAAGGAATTAAAAAAAACCCCTCTGAAATTTAAATAGATAATGATTAAGATCTAGTGAAGGGAAATTTATTTAAAACCATCCTATACTTTAGACACAAATTGATGTGCACCAGTGAAGGAAAATACTGTATCGTGATCGGTGGCTCAGTCAAATCTGTAGCCATATAAAGGAGCAAACATCCTCTTTCTCGCTCTATCTATGGGCAATGTGAAAAGTAGCGTATGCGCAGTTAAGAGTTTCCAACAGGTCTTGTCTCCAGTCTCGTTTGTAGAAAGACTTGATTATGTGTGTTCCATTTCGAGAGCACATTTTATTTGTGTGAATTGACTGTCTCATGTTTAAAAAATTATATTTATTTCGTTTTCAATTGTAACTAGTGGTAACAATGGATTTAAATACTTAGCGCCGCGTTTTCCTACCCGTCCGGGTTATATGCTTAAGTACTAATTATGCTAATGGGTTATAAATTGAGAAGGTTGAATATAGAGGAAGTGAGCCCACATTTGCGTGGAAAACTGTTTAAGAAAAACCACACCCAGTTCACCCGAGCGAGATTCGAACCTCGATCTTCCCGTCCTCGGCAGTCTAACTCAACACGACACTAGCGCTTTAGCTAACTACGCCACCAAGGGGGTAATGGATTTAAAACTCAAAGCTACAACATTCCACATAAAAACGATAGTGAAGATGAGATAATCTCACCTTTACATGAATCTTTTTTAAAATGATAAAACATATAATGTATAGTTTATAATTTTAAAATAAACTAGTTTGTTGTTAATGCTGAATTTCAGAACGTCTTGTGTTCTAGTTGGTGGCCCAGTGACACACTGATGAACCTATTTTGGAGGGGTGTAGATATAATAATAATAATGTATCAAAGCTATTATTTATATAATCTTTACCAAATAGGAGTTTTAGGCCAACTTTAATGTGTGCAGAAGTAGGTATTTTGACTAGCAAGCCATAAGCCTAAGTCTTAAATGTAGCCTATGCATTTGATACATTGTGAGTGTTCTATATTAAGTGTTGTTTTTCAAATGATCTAAGCTTTTATAAAAATTATTTTCGATCTTGAAAAGAGATGGTGGGCAGATACCCCACTTAACACTCCTCCCGACACTCAACTGAGTTGCAACATTACAGGCGGCCCCCTTCAACCAACTATAACACAAGTCTTGCAACAAATACTGATCCATGTTTCAGGTGTGTGGAGCAGCGAGATAAAGTATTCGCCCAAGGGATGAGTTTGATGTTTGCCAGTATTTTCGCATTTATACCTGGGCCCATTATATTTGGAGCGCTTCTTGGTAAGATCATATGTATTTTAAGCTACAGTAAATCCTTGACTTACATGATTAACTAGTTCAGAAAGCTAAAGCACAAATTGAAAAACCCACTTAAGTCAAATTATATTTAATTAGTTATGAAGTATTTTTTGACATTAAATAGTGTCCGACCAAACCATACTTTAAAATTCCCTGACTTTTCCAGTCCCTATATTAAGATCACAACTTAATGCAATAATATGTTGTCACATATACATTCTGAAATCATGTCACTCTATGAAGGGATTAAAGGACTTCGGCCTAAAGTGATGAGCCAATGGGTAGTGCGATCCAAGGTAGATTTCAGTGAGACAGTTAAAGATCGCCTTACACCAGTACAGTTTACAATTTTTGTGCGACATTATTTTTTAGTTTATTCTTCCTATATTGTAATCAAATTCACTTGCATACACATAAGCATGACTAAACTTAGTCTAAGGACGTGCAATAAAGAGGGTGGAAAGATGACATAAAAATCACATGTTTACTTTGAGAATTGAGATTAGTATGCTCAAAAGGGATAACTGTGTTAAAAGAGATTGACAGTAAATACTTGTACTAAATGGAAGAAAAATATTATTTTGACCATTGTAAATAAAAATTGTGCATTTTTGTTAGTGAACATGTGAAAATTCCAGAAATTTTTTAAAAATTTCCTGATTTTAACCAGTTTTCCAGGTCGCTGGACACACTGTATAGTGTGTCCGTTTCAAATGATTAATATAAACCGGTTCTGCAAATGAAATTTTGTCTTTGCGAACTTACTTACCATATCAGAATGGAGATGACACTATCGTTCAGCTTTGTGTCATCTTACTAGAAATACTGCTATGTATATATTATGTTTAAAGTCGTGCTTCATAGATGGTGTTGTTAGTCATAAATAAAACAAAGTAATGAAGCCAGGTATCCAATTATTCATGTAAAATGAATCCATGAAAGTCAATGGTCCCATTGTTTATGTTTTAACATTTTAACACAAGGCTTTATCCATTGGTCAGGGATGAGGAAATGTATCTGCATTTACTGTGAAACCATCCCCAGTTTACTCAATGAGATTTAACATCCTCATAATTAGCAATCCTGTCTAATGTGTGCCTGATATTGTAGAATGTGTGACAAGCCTTTTAAATGGGCACAATTGTTATGTCTGATTACTAATTTAATAAATAAAATGGAGTGGGTCCATGATGGTGATGATGGTGGTGGTGGAAGGAAAGATGATTAATATAATTTGTTTTCTAATGAACAATAGTTAAATGTAGCAAATTTATATTATTTATTCTATCCACATTATGAATGTTTTTACCATGTATTAAAAACAATTTTAACACAATAAAGACTTGTATTTAATTTCTAATAATACAATTTGTTTGTGTTCAGATGCTTCTTGTTTGGTGTGGAATGCTTCATGTGGGAACAAGGGGAACTGCTGGTTGTACCACAAGGATAGGTTCAGACTGTACATGGATGGCGCAGCGGCAGGTGAGAGAATCATAGATTCTTAATAAATATATATATGTGTGTGTGTGTCATGAGCTATAGTAGCAGTTCTGGCTATCAGCAACAAGAGACTGTCTTCCCATCTCCTTTATTAGACCTAACCACAGTTCAAACTAGATAATGTTTTCAAACTAGATAATGTTTTTTCTGTGTTTTACTTTTAAAAACAGTGGAATTGAGACCAATGAAACTATTTTATCATATTTTAAATGATTTTAATGTATCTGTTGTCAAAAAAATGTCTGGTTTGAACATAATCTTGTTTCTAATATCCAAGTTAATAAGCTGTGAGATAGGCTCTTAGTCTTTACATATTTAGTGAATATAAAAATGAGGGTAGAAACTCAGCCAGCAGTCACATAGATCGCAAATAAATTTTTGAAAAAAAAATGTTGGATAGAACCCTGTCCTCTGAAATTAGTGTAATTACTAACTTTTAATTAGGGTAAATCATTGCCTGAAATAGTTTATAAATTCAAATCCTAGACTAAACAGACATTTTCAAATAATAATCACATCGTGCTTACCTGAACACCAAGCATAAAATTGAATTCCCACATCTGGTTCTTATATATTTTTGTCATTAAAATTATCATTGATTTCGAATTACAGTTATTAAACACAAGTGTTTTTATCAATTTGAATAGAGCTTATTAAATATGAATCTATAGTATATCTTCATATCTTCCACAAACAGAAGTTTAGATATGTTTCAACTAAGATTTGAATCGGACAACAAATCTCAACCATTATAGGTCTCGTACAATGATGTGGCTTTTATACTGGAATCTCTATTCAATCACAGTCTCATACATATGTACCTCCAACATATTTATGCTAAGTAAATACTCGTAGGAAAGAGGATAAGGTTTTTAAAGTAGAGGGTAATATGTGGATAATTTATAAATTTCACAAACCAACGTTGGTGAAAGTTGTTAGCTCATTAACAGTTTCTTGTCATCTTAATTGTTGATTTGATCTTGCAAACCAAAGTTAACTCTTTATAAAATTAATATAAAACAAACCACATTTAACACCAAGTTGTAGTTACTTCGTAGATGTCAAGAGTGTGTACCATAGTAATAATGAAAATCAACTTTTATTATATCTAATTTTTACACCCGTATCAGAATCAACAGCACCTTAACTTATAAAGCTAAAGAAACAAGTCAAAGAAAGTTAATTTTAAGAAACTTTTGCTTGTGTGGAAAAAGGGTGAAGATCAAGAATGTAAAAAAAATATCCCCTCTAGTGCAGCCAGTTGAAATCCAAGGCCAGTCTCTTGTATAAGAGAATTACACTATTCAGCAATATTTTTTAGCACCACGTCTTATTACCTGTATACAAATATACTAATTACGCTTACAAGTTGGCGATGAGGTAGGTTGAATTTAGAGATACTGTACCCAAATTTGTGTGGATTTTTTTAAAACCATTTAAACCACTTGACCTGGAGTCGAACTCCGATCTCCCTGTCATTGGCAGTATAGTCTAACACGAGAGTGATGCCTTAGACCTTGTGACCACCGAAGCAGGTCTCCGCCATCTTCCTTGTTGCAAAAATAGCCACACTTTTATTTTATATTTGTTTCAGCTATTATGGTTATAGGAGTCATATTGGATTTCAGAACGTGGCAAATAGGTAAAAACTTGAATTTGTATGAGGAAGAAGAGGATTTTAAGAAGAAAAAAGAAAATATGGAAAATATAGTAAAAAAAGAGAAGAAATGACATAAATAACCTACTTTTTTGCTATAAAACTGTAAATAACACCAATTCAAATGTAATCATAATGTATATTTTAATAATATTTTTTGTACAATCTTTTATTTACTTTCATTCAATGAGTGAATTCACATTCAGTAAAAACTCATTAATCCAAACTAAATGGGGCTTGAAGTTTTTCAGATTAAAAAAGTAGTATTTAAAATAAGCCATGGTACAATTAAAACAGATTATACAAAAACAAACATTTATTTTGCATTTTAAGTAATGCAAATGGAAAATAATTGGTAAATAATCAATACCCATAGTAGCGTGTACATTAGTTTACAGTCACACTATCGTAACCCAGCTTTTTCATTAGTGTTTATTAATGTACTATTTTATGGAAAGGGCTGTCCAGATTAAGCGAGGTCTGGTTTAGTAGGATATGGATTAATGAGGTTATACTGTATCGTACATAGGGTAAAAATGTACAGGTGCGCTGCTATGATATGATTTCATCAGCATAACTGACAACCACAAAGTTTTGGGTACCAATATAGAATAGTTTAACATTAAAAACTCTTTATTGAATATTTTATATATATATAATAAAACTCAGCGGTATGAGCTCGCGGTCACCGCCGTTAGCGATGATAGTGCCGACATTTTGGAGATAGAAGGTGTTATGTGGTCAGCACAACAAAGCCTTCGGCCGTTAATCTTAGAAACAAAGTAAATGAATATTAGGCTTACAATTGTATTTTCAAAAAGAGAATTTTTTTACATCCTTAACAATCAAACTATATATATATATATATACACACACTAAGTAGGCTTGAAATGTGACCTGTATGCTTAATCCCTTAAAAACTGTCTTTTTTATGGTATTACATTTTTGTAGGGTGTGTCCAACATCTTAACTAAATCATTATATAGCTTGCCCATTGATTTGTCTTTGTTTTGATTTTTGATGAGGGTCAAGAATGTAACACAGTGAAATTGGGTTTGTTTCCTTTTATAAAGTATACTGTCACTTTTGAATCTGGTTGCCAGTAGCTTTTACATGCAGCAAATAAATAAAATAGCGAGTTTCTCACTAGTATGTTTTTAAACAAATTAGTTCCAAGATGAAATCCTTTGTGCATTCTGCACTAACATTTAAAGCTTATGCTTTATTCTGTATTGATCTCAAAACTAGTGGGGATTCTCTAGCTAAAACTAGAAAATTGAGCTGGTGAAAGAGTCATTTGTTATTCTGATAGACCAAAAGGGAGGATCTTTTTAAATCACAACTCGAAATATGATTTGATGTGATTTCTATCCGTCCAGCGCTGAGCATGTAATGCTGCTCGAGGCGATCACTTTAACCCAAGAACATCGAGGTCAACAGAAGGAGGGACACAGTATGTCATGTCATTGAAATTATTTGAAAACTATGGCTATACCTTAATTATGTAAAGTTGTCTACAAAATAAAACAAAACCTCAGATAGTTTGTTCCTCAATTTAACCAGCTTTGGTGTTATTGGTTTTATTCCATGTGTTATAATAATCACTGGACGAGGTTAACTGTTTTAATGAGACTACAGTACCACAGTTAAAAAAAAAAAAAATTTAGAACTGCATCTTACTACTCATTTAGATTATATGCCTATGTGACAATTACGCTAATGTGTAAGGATTAGGAAGTTTAATTTAGAGTAAGTGCACCTATATTTGTGTGGTAGGAGAATGGAAAATCATTTAGGAAATACACCCTCAGTGCACCCGACCAGGATCAAACCCTGATCTCCCCGTTTCCGCCAATATAGTCTAACACGAGACTAGATCATTAGACCATGCATCCACCAAAACGGTATTACCACCAAATAATGATGTTTGATGTTAATAATAAACAGGTGAACAAAGCAAAGATGATGTCACTTTTCGGAAAGATATTTTAGTGTATTGTACACAAAATAAATTGTACATAATATGTTTTCAAAGTTAAAAAAATAACTAAATTTTTACTGTATATCACATTAGTAATATTTCATATAATTTTATTACTAGTTTTGTGTTTATGAATATAAAGGGGCTGTTTATACATTATGTATGCATATCATGTGGGGCTAGGGAGGTGGAGGGAACTAGTACTTGGCAATGACCAAGCGCGAGGGAGGGAGAGAATCAGTAAATATGTAACGTCATATTATGATTAAACATAAAACATTAAACACAAACAACAATCGATTTCTATTGTCAAGCTTGGCAAACACGCAGGAACACTTATTAATAAAAGGTTTATATATCAACTCTACAGTTATAAATACTATTTAAATATGGGAGTGGGCCGTGAGAGATTTTGTGATGTAATATTAGAAATTGTTCATAAAATTGACAATGTGTGACAAGGGGGTAAAAAAAAAAGCATAGTTTATAGACAGGTCCAAATCATAAATATGCTCTTCATGAAGCAAACAAACACCACCCCAAGATACCAGTGTGAATCAACCACATACTGGTGTCTTACTTTAGTGAATAAATAACTATAATCTAAAGCAATATTTATCATACATTCTTGGCCTTGAAAGTGTATTTTTAACTCCAGCCTAGGAGTGAATACTGTTAATTGATCAAAGTGTAGTGGTATCACACCTCTTCAAATCACCAATGTTGCTGCTGAAAACAATACCAGAAGACAGATGTTATCATTCTGGAAGGACAGCAACCCCAAAAGTGGAATCTCCAGCAACATGGATTGCTGTGTTCCATCCATAAACTAAAGCTACATAAAGAGTATTCGCTCGATGGAGAAGACGCTCTCGTGTCACTATAGGTAGTGAAAACCAATTAGATAAAGCTTCTAGTATTGCACAACCCTCATAATAAGTTCTACCAGCTGGTGTCTCCAGAAGAATGTCCTTCAAAGAGAGGCATAGCCTCAAGGCACGAGCTTCATCAATCCGGAGCCGTGGGAGTGTATTTATTGACAATGACTCCAAGATTCCAATGTAGGTTCACATTTTCCCAAGTGACTGACACAAAGGAGGGTTCATTGGTTCTTGTGGTTGAAGAGATTCAAAAGGGACAGATTCTTCAGGAAAAGGTTCTTGTAGAGAATGCAACCAGTCTCCCTGTAAGACCTCAAATTTCTCTTCTTGGCAATTTCTAAATTTTTGTGTGCTTGTGGTGATGTCTTCGGTATAGTTAACTGACCTCTTGCGAAACCGAGCTGTGATGCCGATTTCGCGAAAAGACTGAACTAACCGCTGTTTATATAATTGTTCTGGTACTAGTGTTGTTGTCGTCTCAGAGTATGGTTGTGTGTCTAAATCAGCACTCTCTAGCTTGGCTGTGTGATGTGGGAAAACAGCTCGTACTGGACGTGAGAGATGACCGCTCTGCCTCATCAAAAACAAGATCAGGCGAAGATGGACAAGGCTGTGGGACTCAGAAGAAGCTGAAAATGTAATAGAGAGTTCTGTTAGATTCCAGTAATTTAGCTATTAAGTGTTTCTGACAAGGTTTTGACAGGTACACATATTCTGTAAGAAGTAGGGGTTGTACCTAAATACTTATCAGTTCTAGTTCTTATTCCAGTTCTTCAAACAAAATTTTAAAGGTTACAGTTCTAGAAAAATAAACGTTTCTGTTCTTTTCAGTTATTAATTAACTAATTCTTAAAAATACTTTTTACTAGTTTTAGTTGTTAAAATATTTGTAAATAAAAAATAATATTAACACAAAATATACTACAAAATGAGTTATTTATATTAAAAAATACAAATAATTCAGGAGCTTGATCATTGATATTTTTGTTTGCCAGAACTCTAAACAATAATAAAAAAAACTGTCTCTGTGATCCAAGTTTCTGGCTACAGATTTAAAGGTCCTGGGTTTGACCCTTGGCGCTTCCAGATTTTTCTGTGTAGTGGGTCTGGAACGAGGTCAAACTCAGCTTTATGAGCTTTAGGAGCCTACTTGAATAAAGAGGTAGAGGCTCCAGTCTACAAAACTAAAATTAACGGCCAAAGCGTGTGTTGCGCTGAACACGTAGTACCCTTTATCCACAGGAGTTGGCGCTATCTTCAACAGATGGAGGCTGATCGTCGAGTTTGACTCATTTGGGGGCTGACACCATGGAAATTTGTCTTATAATTTTATTAATTTAATCAATTAATATATAGATTAGAATATAAACAATAATATTGTATGCATATTTTCAACTGAAAAAAAGGTAAATATATTATCTAAAGCTGGTTTGATGCAACCAAACCAAACTAAACCAAACCAGCTACTTACCATATTGGAACCAAAAGGAAATAGTGTCGACCTATATGAAGTTAGTTTGTTTGTCCAAACAATTTAAATCAGCTATATTTTGTGTAATGTCAATCATTTTTATGTACTGGTATGAAAACATTATATTAAGCTTTATTAACAGGTTATTAAAATGTTACGGCAATATTCTCGATTTCTATTCAAACATTTTAAATCTAAAATGTTAGTCCTTTCTTGACGTCCTTAATTTGTAGATACACCAAAATAATAAATGGGTATGAAGGGTTGGAATAGTAAAAATGTTATATAATTCATCTTAAGAACTATCTTTATAATATCCTTGATATGTCACTCACTCTCCATCTTGTTTAAAGAAATTCCACACTGGATATATTTATTTTGTCTAATCTATCAAATAATTCAAATAAACAATTATTAGTAAAACTCTAAAAGCACTTCTGAACTAGACACAATGAACACACACTTTGAATGACTTATAATTTTATATTTGAAGGCAAAGCGAAAAAATTTACAATTTTCGACCCTCCCGCCTCAACCCCCGAGCAACCAACAGCCACATAAATTGTTAGGAATATTAACAATTTTAAATAAATTTATTTGTATTTAATTTAGACTTCTTGTACAACTAGGCAGTTTCTCATTTTACAGTGCTCATCCTCATTAGATATAATTGTAGTCATTTGAAACCAAATATTTTTTACTAATATAAGCTCATAGCCTAAAGAGTTAAATGAGAAAACCCTATGCCATGTGACAACAATCATTCCTCAAAAATCTGAACTCATTGGTGCTTACTTTTATGTGTTTCGTTGATACTTCTATAATCCTTTAGAAAATAAAATATATATCCTACCATCAAAAAAATTCCTGAGAAAAGATAAAAATTTATTTTGAAAATAAAATTAAGTCTCAGAAAGAATGGCATAAAATGCAACTATAATTTTTCTATATAAAATGTTAGAAATTATAAGAACCTTTATTAACCTAAATAAATAGATATATCAATTTTGGTTCAGATTCTGGTTACTAAGCAATTTACTTTTTCGATTCCTATTCTGGTTCCTTAAAAAATACTTAATTTCGGTTATCAATTCTGGTTTCAGTTAGACTCCCTAGTATAAAGTGATAATTTACATAAATTATGAGAACCACCAAAAGTTAGAAATTTGTTTTCCAATAAAGTAATCACTCTGATTGGTGAACCAAAAGGTTTTTTTTACATTTATTTGAGGTATTTAATGTGCACTTTCTAAACTGACTGATTATACCAGCACATGAGAATTTCTACGAGCGAACAAGAAAGAGCCCACATATTTTGCCAGAAAGTTATTTTCACATACCATCCAGCGTTCTTTTACATGCCACAATCGACATGGATCGACGGGTTTACTTCCCTTCAGAAGAAAGTTGTGCTACACATTTTTATCGCTCAAGAAAAATCCATCAACCCCAACTGGGTTTGAACCCACAAATATTGGGTCCTGAGGCGAGAACTTTACCCCAAATCTACCGGGGTTTCCACATGACTCTCCCTCAGTATAAATGTGTGTGCATTTCTTTTAAACTCAAAACTTCTTAATCCCTACCTGATAGTGCAGATATTGTGGAATAGTAGTATGATGCAGTGACAAAAGCTGACTAATCAAAACATGTGTTATGATAAAATTAGTTTATTATTATTATTATTATACACCGCGTCTTACTACCCATTTGGGTTATACGCACTTACGCTAATGTGTAATGGTAGGGTGAATGCGAGATGAAATGAAGGACCTACAATTTAACGTGGAATCCGAACCACGGTGGAGGCCTGGCATTCCCACATTCACAAGATGTCTTGTCAGAGGTGAAGGAAGGGTTTGGTAATCAGATAAATCTTTGCCGGGACCGAGGATTGAACCCCGGCCGCCAGCATAGAAGTCTGACACATTACCCCTAGACCGCCAGGTCACCTAAAATTAGTTTTAACAAGGGCTGTGAAGTCTGAAGCAATTTTGGGTAGAGTCGGAGTCTGTAGAAAGGTACCAACTCCAACTCATAGGAATTTAGTTTTTTTGTTCACAAATTGTAGTAAATCAAATATATTGTTTTTAGATTCTATTAACCAAGTAGCCTGATGATTCAAGTGTTGAGTATGAAATACCTGTGCTACCATTTTAGTATTTTCATGTATGTATCCAATAGTTATAGCAAATTTACTGTGTTAACATTTCTGATAAATATTTTTTATTACTTAAGATAAATTTGCCATTAATAAAGGAGTTGGAGTTGTAGTCAGAGTCAGACAGTAGACAAAGTAGAGGAGTCGTAGTCGAAGGCTTAACATACCAACTCCACAGCCCTGGTTTTAACATAATCAAGAGGAACAATTACTTTAGATACTTTAAGAAAATTAATGCATGACACAGCATATTGGTGTATCAGACAAAATATTTCTGTACATTTTCAAAAAATACCTATTTCCTAGTTAAATTAATTGCTGCTTAGGAACATCATCAAGTAGCTTGGACAGAAAAAAATCACATACCAATAATGCCCTCCTTTTTAGGAAGATAAAGTGAAGGCACAGCATTCCAAACCAGTTTTTTCTTAAGAATGTTCATAAATTGGTCTGGCGCAAAATGGTCTGCACAGATACGTAATTCATTGAGTTGAGTAGGTGTTTTATTGGACAGAGTGGGACTAATTCTTCGAGCCCATTCCATGCACCTATAACATATATGTTTATAGTCTAAAATTAAATAATATTATCTTATTAGGTCGGCAAAATAAAAATTTTCAACCCTACAAAGTTATTACCAGCCATTATATAAACTATTTTTTTTAAAGTCAGCCAAGTAGTCAGAAAATTATTTTTATTTACATATAAGAAAGTAAACAAGTGTTCACCAACTAAAATGGTTGTCTTGGTCAGTGAGAAAGTATCAACCACTGTCAGGCCACATTGCTTAAAATACAATGGCCTGTGTCATTTTTGGAACTACTTCTCTAGTAAAATCTTCTACTCCCTTTTACCCTTCACCTACAACTACAATTTGCTATTTCAATCAGAAAGAAAACTATGAAACTTCTTAGTTCAAGGTAAATAGGAAAGAGCACTGCTAATTATTGTTGTGAGCCTATAAAAAAATTACTGCATTTGTTAAAGGTAGCTAAATCTAGAGCCGTCTTTCATCAAGCCTAGTTTCATAGCTCTGTAAATATGGTTAAAAAGCCGTTGAGCCTTGTTGGACTCTTAACTTTGTTTTGGTGTAAAGCATATTTTGAAATAACACATAGTAAAATTAAATCTTCCATTGGAGCCAAACGTCTGCACCGCAATTTTTCTCTTAATGAGACGGCCCCCTTAAATAGCAAACATAAAAGTCAATATAAGTGCCTTACCTTATTTTGTTAGTTGGAAATCTAAAATATGAAATTTTAGTTTTTTCAATATTACTAGATGAGTTCTTACATCCTGGAACTTTACAAATCTTCATTGTCTGAAATAAGTAAATTACAAACAGTATAAGATATTAAAGTATTAAGACTGGCAGATTACTTCTTTTCTTTTTGTCACAGCCTATTATTTCCAGTTCAGGTTATACACATATTAGCTTAGTAAAGTAATCATTTTCTGAAAATTGAAAAATGACACCTGGACACGAGAAGTGAACCCGGGACTTTGGCTTAGTATGTCAATACTCTTACCACTGAGCTATTCAGGATTTGTACCGTGCTCAGGGTCATTCTTCACTCATACTCTAAGGAAGAGTGTCTATGATGGACGTGCGGAAATCGTCGGCTATAAATGTGTGAGTTAATTAAGATCACGAGCTATCAGACAACGCAGCCACCTTCAACCCAGTAGTTGGCTTATTGCTGTCATTTGTACAATTATTATAATTGTACACGATCGCATATTAATGATCCAAATAGCCAAATCTAGTATTTATGCACCATGGAAAAAGCTCGAAATATAAAAATATAAAAGCTCAAAATTAAGCTTGAAAGTTCAAATATTTTTCCACATTATTTTCAATTTCTCTATCCGGTGGGTCAGAATGAAATTCAGTTGTTCCTTTTAAGTTTACAAGTAAAACACTAGTATTTATATTGACACTTGGTTAAATATTGTGTATTTTGTGGTCATCTAAAAATACTGTACTTCTTATTTGTTAGGAAGAGTTTATTTTTATTTTTGCATCGTGTCTTACTACCCATTCGGTTACGTTAAATAATTACGCTAATGGATTAGGAATTGGGAAGGTTGAATTAGAGAAAGTGAATCCACATTTGTGTGGAAGGAAAGTTGAAAACCATTTAGGAAAAACCACCACCAGTTCACTTGACTAAGATTCGAACCTCAATCTCCCCTTCTTTAGCAGTCGAGCTCAACACAATTAGCGCGTTAGCTAACTATGCCACCGAGGCGGGGGAGGAAGAGTTTAGATTGCTTTAATGTTCAATAACTTAACCATAGCGAAAAAAAATTCCGGTAGGTCTATGTCAGCATTAATATTTATTACTTCATTTTCAGTACTTTCATCCTGTAGAGTTTATTTTCTTTTTCTAAATTTAAGGAAACTTCTCACCAATGATTTTATTTTGACTTTTTCTCCTAGAGCTCTTAATTGGTCAAACTGAATAGAAAGATTTTATTCAGTTTTAGCAAAAAAAGAAAAATTAAAAACTGTAAGTATAGTGTAGAAATGAAAATAATACATCTAAAGATAAAAATAAGATGATGTGGCAGCTTAAAAATGGTGGGAAGAAAAAAAATGTGAGAAACTATTATGATTACTACAGTAAAAAGATACATGTTAAACAGTTTGTGTGTTTAATTCACTATTTATGTAGTTGTAACTTCTTTTAACATATCGGTAAACAATAGAAATTGTGTAGTCTTGTTGAAATGTGGGTAGTTGGTGTCCCAAATGCCCCAATTTTATGGTGATGGTAATAATAACAGTAGGTATAGCCTACATTAATAGGTGTCCACAATAGCCCTAACCTCTGATTTACCTCGAGTAATGTTAAAAAATAAGGGAGGTTGCATTTAGAGAAGTGTCCATTCGTATGACGGGAGAGTGAAAAACATTTATGAAAACCACAGTAAGTACAACCAACCAAGATTTGAAACCCAATCTTCCTGTCATCAGCAGTCCTATCTATAGTAAGAGTGACGACTTAGACCATTTGACCACCAAAGCAGGGTGGTATGTAATATAAACAATTAAAAACAATTTTATAATGCATAATAAATATTATATATAATCTGGAAATATGTGTAATATTGTCACCGATTTTAATTTTCATAACCGCTTAGGTGGGAGTGTGGTCTAAAGCGCTTCTATCGCAGTAGACACTAGACTGCAGATGACGAAGAGATCAAAGTTCGAATTAAGTCGGGTGTAGTGAGGGAGATTATTCCAAAATAATTTTCCACGCAAATGCGGGAACACGTTATTTAAATATAACCTCCTAATCCCTAAAGTCACTAGTGTAAATAGTACGTAATCATATAGCCCGACGCGGTACTAAAAAACAAAAATAATGTTTTTATCTATGAATTATGAAAACAATCAAATGAATTGTAACAGGTGATTTTCCAAATTACTTACTCTTTAAGTAAAAGTGAAAATCATAAATACTTGAGTAGGTATATTTCTATTCTATATGGTATTTAGAGCAAACATTAAATACTTTTATCACCGATTTAAAAATAGCTGACGTTTCCCTTTACAAAGTTATTATGTTTTCTTATTGATGGAACAAATATGACCAACGCTGAAATAATAAATAGTGTTATTTTAATAATGTCAAGTGCCTAAGGTCTAAGATATACGAGTCTAGCAACTCTTTAGTTCCAGTGATCAGACGTGAAGACAAAGAGCGCCAGTATCGCCGCACACTAGCACGCGCACTTAATATTGTAGAGAAGTTTAATCCCTAAGCTTTAAGTTTATTGTCTAGGTAATATGGTGACTAGAGAAAGTAATTAATAACTTACAAACAAATAACCTTTCATTTACAAACATATCAACAACAACAAATTTTCACTAATGATTGTAAAAACATTTAAAGTTGCTAGGTAATGCTGAATATATAGTTCTTTAAATTTCGTAGCTTTGTGCACTGGGAGGATTGGGGTAGCTCTCCTGGGTGTTTAGAAACTCTCTGTACTCTGTAAGGTTACACTATTGTTTCCGGATGTGCTACTTATATTCCAGCTTGTTTGTCTAAAGCTATTAAGGTTTAACGTCCCTATTGGTTCAAGTAGAGGGATAACAGCTACGATGACTTTCACGTCATTGAGTTCTTTTGACATGAGATTCTATCAAGTAGATAATTTATGTAAAGAGCACTACTATCCTAAAGTTACTCTAAACGTCCTACAAGATCTCTGTTCAAGCATTATTTTCGGTCATGTCTTATTAAACCGTCATTCGTCTGTTGAAATAAAATTTAGTGGTTCTGAAGATTCCCTGAGACTGTGAAGTCTAGCTGTCACTAAGGTAGAACCAGTACGATTATTCCTGAATTTCACTCACAATTGTAAACTCATTTCTATAAAACCCAGATGACTTCTGCGTCTGACACCAAATTTATTGAAATAGAAAAAGATTGACCTTTAAAATAAAATATCATTGAAAGATTTACTTGCCTTGGTTTCCCAGACAGAGAATCACAAGCGCAGGATAGTGGTTGACTATTAACAAACAATAAATTGTTACACGGAACTTGACGTTTACCCACTACCAAGAGTCGACGACCGGGTGAACAAAGTAGCGAGCTATTAAGTATACAGCTCCATCGACTTGGGCAATGCCTATCCCCATGTGAAGAAAACAGACCATACACTACATTTGGAGCATGCAGCCGACTCTCGATTAAAACGAATATCATCAACAGAGTCACGTGCTTTCAAAGGAAAATAGTTAAAATTATTTGCTCTGAAATACACTTTTGCCTATTTAGACGTCACGATCTGAATAAATAGTAGCATGATGAGAACCTTAAAGATTTTATGAAAGCTATCAACCAGTATGGTCTAATAATTATGAAAGCAAATACGTTATTTCTTTAAGATCTATCAGGATTATAGGATACGTATTTGGAACAAAATGACAAGACTTGATCTCGAACGGTTAAGACCATTGCGCGAACTTCCTGTTCCCGCAAATACAGCCTCTCTTTGGAGGATGATGGGTATGTTCTCACATTTTCCTACTTTAATTTCAAAATTTTCAAAGAAAATTCAAGTTCATACCAGAAGTAAATTTCCTTTCAATAACGTTGCTGTACAAATTTTGAAGCTCTCAAATTGGACGTTGAACGGGGCCTCATTATGGCTGTGGACGAAGTTGTTTTCACAATAGAAACTGATGGCTTACGCCATAGGGGCAACTTTATCACAGCACGGCTGACCAATCGCATTCTTCTCTCGTTATCTCAACAGATCGGAACTGGGACAATATATAATAATATATATATATATATATATATAAAGAGGCCTACGCTATTATTGAAGCGTAGAAGAAATGGATACACTATTTGATAGGAAGGCACTTTCAATTCCTCACATATCAAAAGTCAGTCTCTTTCATATTCACCCATCAGCATACCTAGAGGGAAAGTAAAGAATGAGAAGCGCTTGCGCATGGTTGGAGTTGACCTGTTTTTATTAGGAGATTGTCTACAGGCACGGGAAAAACAATGAAGTTGCTGATGCATTTTCGTGAGTGTGTTCAGCAATCAGCCCTTTGAATGCAAAATTAAAATAATTTCATGAGTTTCTGTGTCATCCGGGAAGGATTCGCTTACATCATCGGATCAAAAACGTAGAATATACCTTATTCCGGACCTTTACCTTCGAGATATAGAAATCGCTACTTACTCATACTAGTGGAAGAGTATTCATGCTATCTATTTCAATTTTCCTACCCATACGTCACTTCTAGCATTGTAATATCCAAGATGAAAAGTTTGTTTTCCCTCTTTGGCGTACGGTCCTTCGTTCATTCTGAGAGGAGCTTTTCTTTAATTTCTCGATAGCTAAGAAACAACTTGAATTAAGTAGGGATAGCTACTAGCAGGATGTCATCTTACAATTACTAGGCAAAGAAGTATGTAGGCATTGTGTAAGACAATCGAGCTCAAGCTGCAGATCCAACACTTAAAAACACAGCAGTTAGAAGTAATGGATACAGCTCTTCATGCAACATCGTCCTCTGGGGTGAATTTCCGAATATATAGAGGAAGATTCGGAGAATATAGAAAAACTATAGGAACAAAGTAGGACCTACCCTTATAGAGAAGAGACTCGATTTCAATCGATTCCTGAAATTCAATCCCCTTCTACTCTAAGAGCTCCATCATATCTGATTCCTGCTACTTTTCGAACAAGATCTTAGGATTATTTTTCTCCTGGAAGTTTGATCACTGCTACATCTCTAGTAAGGTCCCAGGATACATCCAATCCTCAAGACAATCTCCGGAGAGGCTCACAGGTACAACATACTCATTCCTACCTCCAGAACTACAAAAATTAAGAGGGGGAGAATGTAATAGAAACAATAATTTTAATTTCTCTCTGGTTGTTCTTTGCCCAATTATTTATTATTGTTATCTTTAGTTGATGTGTATATCTTTATCAAATAAAATCTACTCTATGGCTAATTCTAATTTATTAACTACTACATTAGTTTTTTTTTAAATATATGTCTGCAGACATCACCCTTAGGTACTAGAGGGTTACTGTTGGACGGTGCATCAAATGGTTATTTTTCGCCACTGTCATTCACAGCACAGAGCATTTCCCAGAATCTGAGATGCCTTACATGCAGCCAGCATTATGGGGTTGGGGAATCTTTGAAAATGTATGACAATCGAAGTATCAATGCTATCAGTCAAAAAACTTTCTGCCTTTTATTTATGAACCAATAATAACCTCTACAACCTACAGGGTTCCTACAGTATTTGTAAAAATATTCTCCCTGACTTTTCCCTGACTATTTTCCCAAGTTCCCTGACCAATTTCTCATAAAATTTCCATTATAACTTTACAGTACTATACACGTGAAAATATTAATTTAAATAAATTTATTTCGGCCTCCCCCCCCCTTACAGCCGACCTTGCCACACCTCTCATGGAAGAATAAGAAAGCAGACATCTTGCCAATCAGTTGAGGGAAAATGATGGAAAAATAATCCCTATCAAAAATTTGTAACAAACTTGATTCCCTTTGGTATCATGTGCAGAAATACGTATTAAATAACAGGCCACTAAGAACATACTAAAGAGTTTGGTATCATTACAGTTTTATTTTACCTAAACTGTACATTTCCTGAACTGAATAGCTTACAACAGGAACTCTGTCTGCTTTCATATTATTCATGTCTCAAGTCAATTTTATTTTTATTAAAATTATCACTATAGTCATACAATAAGAAACTATGTTATATTTAATAAAGTGAAGCTTGCTTCTTCTTCAGTTCTTGCAACTCCACGTCTATTGCTTCTCGTTTCTCTTCAGTTGCCATCATTAATTTTTTTCTTTCTCCTTCTAAATCTTTAACTTGTATATCTAATTTCCTCTTTTCTGCCTTCTTCTTGTCTTTTTCACTTTTTTCTTGCTTCTTCATCTCTAAGTATTCATGATAGCGTTTCCGAGCACCTCTCATGTAATCCAACATCTTTTTGCTAATGTGTATATTTTTAATCCCTCCTGCTTCTTGTATCTCATCATGAATGTGACGCTGTGCAATGACTGTCTTTTCATGCATGTTTTCAACCAGTAAAGATTTATTGACTGAAAAACCACCTTCAACAGTTGCATTCCCATGCGACAAGACAAGGCAAATCTTTATTACTTCCCAAAGATGTTTGTAGTTTGCTTCTCCTATTAGAAAGCTACCATAAATAGTGTCAAGTCCTACTTCATCACTAAACTGATCACAAGGACGAAATATTTCTTGAAGCTCAGATTTTTTGAGGTTGCAAAAATGCAAGTATTCTTTCTTGGCATTTTCAGCCAGAACATCATTTATGATGTTGGCATGGTTGAGTTCCTCCAAAAGAAAAGAAAATCTCTTCTGGGCCAGTTGAGGTGAATGTTGAATAACACAAGGATCCAATGAAGACAAACCTCTCAAAGCTTTCTGTTTTAAGGGACTTTTTTCTTGTAGTTTTGCAATCATGGTGGTTAACATACTGCGGCACTCATGTATAAATTCTAATTTTTGTCTTTCTGTTACTGTGATCGCAGTTTCTCCTAACAAACGTTTTGTTGCAAATCCTATATCAATATTTTTGCTAAGGATCAAATTTTCTGATTTTTTTGTGTCAATAGACAGTAACTTTGGACCCGTGCACTTCATAAGATCAGGTTTCACACAACGATTCATAAGGTATCTTAGAAGTTTCTCTACAGCTTCAAAAAGATATGGAGTCATTGGTTTTGATGTCTGGAACCGTTGCAGGAAAGGCTGACATTCATCTGCAATTGTCTTGCAGAACGCTAGTTTACACTTTAGGAATGGATCACAGGCTGCTCTTTTCAGTGTCTCTACAGGTTTTGTTTTAGGAAGTTTTGCTTCTTTGAGAAACTTAATAACATGGTCCCAAATTTGTAATGCCCTTTGAAAGCACTTCGCATTCTCTAACCAACACACACCACAGAACTTCAATGGAAAAGTTGTACACCCTGTCAACTGGGTGAACAATGCTCGACGAGCTGGAGAGTCAGTGAACAGGTAGTACATGTGACGTAATAAGCTACTTATATCCCAATCAACAGACTCTACTCCTGTTCTCAAGGAACCATGAACAACATGAAGCCCACATGTTCCCAGATTTAGCAAACTACATACTTCATTGTCTGTTACAGATTTGAGGTGTTCCTGAAGAAGTGTTATAAACTTTAAATTGACATTTGGGCCATCCATTGACACTTGTATCAACTTAGAGAGTGGAAGAGGAGAAATACCATCCAGAAAATGCTTCAGTAATTCTTCAGCAGTGCTCCTATCGAAAAACACACTGTTTAAGTAACGACTGATGACTTTATGATTTTCCTTGTCCCAGAATCTAATTACAATGTCCATCTGTCCTCTTTGAATAACTTTATTCAATGCCTCATCAAAACAAATTACAAAGTTGTTACATGATTTTAGGCGGTCCAATAAATTATTATGAAAGAATGGAGCCAAGCCATGCACAATGAAGTATGCAGCCTTGTCTCCACCAAGGGTAAAGGCATTGGCAATGGAACACTCGGGAAACATCAATTGAAAAATTGTACTTAAATTATTGCACGAATTGAAAGACATTTTTTTGTCAACAACTTGCATAGCCCAAATGACTTCCGCCTTAGTTATATCATCTTTTATAACAAAAGTGTTATGGTTTCTTTGAGGCACTACACTAATTTCACTTTTAGCAACAGCTTCCTTCTGCGACGTTACGATTTTCGATGAAACAGAAAAACTCTTCGAGCAACCAGCAGAATCATCACTAGGTAGAATGTCTTTGTGTGCCAGAGATTCTCTTGAAACTGGGGAGCTCGATGAACCTGAATCACTTGACTTTTTTGAAAAAAAAAGTCAACAGAGAGCGTTGATTTGTCAAAGTTTCAAGAGTTTTGATATGAGTTGGTCCTTTTGCATGGGAAGCTAATGCTTGCTTTCCCATATTACTTAAGTTTATCATTTTTTTGCACACTTTACAAAATGCCTGCAGCTTATTACTTTCAACACCACTTATCCAGTATGAGAATTCAGGAAAATGGTCTGGGCTTAGCCAGAGCTGGTTAAAAACGGTTTTTTTGTTAGACATTGCTGGTGTAGTCTAATCAGTCCTGGTGCACTGTATCAAACTATAACGATGACAAACCTTGAACAAGAACAAAAACAAGTGATCACTAAAGTTAAAAGAATTGTCATGTGCAGGCTAGGAGACCTCTGCGTTCACATTCTGAAATAAAATGCTACCAAAACTTGTGTTAGGGCAAGTTTGAGCATGGTAAGTGCCCTTCAGCTTTCTTCATTGGGGCAGTGGCTTATGACGCAGTAAATAGAAAAAATATTTTCTTTGTTTTTTCTAAGTGTGACATGAAGACATGAATTGTCATTTCCCTGACCTTTTTAAAGCTTCCCTGACTTTCCCTGACTATTATTTTTTTCCCTGACTTTCCAGAGCGTAGGAACCCTGACCTAAGGGGGATGTCCGCAGACACACATTTATTGACGAAAAAGGTTTGTTTTAGGGTTATTTATCTCCCATGGTAGAGTGTAAAGATAATTTATCATTCCTATTAATACATATTGTGTTATATTTAATCAAATATTGAGCAGCAGTTTCCAACCTTTGGCAGGGTTTGACCCCAATTTTTGTCCATAGGACCATCATGACTTCTTGATAGACTGCAAGTTTTTAAGTCAATTTTTAATAATAATAATTTTCATTGCATCCATTCTATCCATTTATTTCTGGGTAGGTAGATTTTTGAGGAAATGGATCTCTTTTTGCGTGGAGGGAGGAGTGGAAACCATTTAGGAAACACTCCCAGAACGCCCAGACATAATATGAATCCCATCTTCATCACCAAATAAATGGGCATGACATTAAGTGCATGTGCCTGCCAATACTTGTTTTAACTATTATAAACTGCTAGTATGATTATACGAATGCGACTAAGACGCTTTTAAAAAGAATAATCCAACCAAGAAGGTATTTGGGATGTTTTGCTAACAGCGCCACCTGACCAAATGCTAGGTGGTTAGTCAACAAAGTCAGAGTTGTGTAACCAAAAGGGACCTAAGCAGTTTTTATCAATTTAACTGCTTACATTTCTATTTGATTTTGCACATTCCTCTATGGTCATTATAATAAATTGATAAAGTAAATATAAAGCTATAACTTCAACAAGCCCCGTGATCCCAATCCAAAAACCCTGCAACCCCTAGATTGGGAACCACTGTATTAAAGTTTGAGGGCACTAAGATGCCAGTCTTATCAACTAGCTTATGGCATATGAGGGAATTCATGTTTGAATCCCTTAGGGTGACATTTTAAATAATTTGTCTACATATTAAGACCAGTAAAAGATAGGCCTATAAGGCCATTTGAAAGTGAATCAAAATGGGTTTTTTAACTTGACATACTATTGTAAAGACTAAATGATCGAGTAAACTCTTAAAACTCAATTAGGACTATAACCCAAAAATGAAAAGTAACTCTCAATCCAAATAAAAACTTTTTTTTATATTAAATTCAAATTTATAATATTTATTTAAATGATTTATCACAGATGATACTAAAGTTTAAATTTTAAAAAAATCTTTATTTATCAAGGCTTCACTTGGGATTTCTATTTATAGTTGTCTATAACAATAATAAAGTGCTATTTTTATCTGCTAGAAATTTGTAACATCAATATGCAACGCCGCAGCAGTAGCTCATATTGTGATAAACTATGTATGGTAAATAAAAGTTCAAAGTTTGATCAACTTTTACATTTTATAGTCAGGGGTGTCATAAAGGTTCTAGTACCTAATCGATTCTTAGTTTCGGGGGCCATTTTGTACTTTTTAGGTTAATGTTTACTTATCCACGAGTCTTTCCAAGGTTTGTATATATTGATAGTATAATAATATATCTTAAGTTTTGTGTTCTTATTTAATGGAGTAAAAAAAACCAAACCATTATCTAGAATATTTTTAGAAGATTATAAACCAAACTATATGAAATGTTGTCAAGTTTATCGCAAACGACTGACGTTAAGTGTTTTAATATTCATAATGTAATATTTTATAGAGCCAAGCTATAACGAACTATCTGAGATTGTCAAACCATTCAAATTATTTGCACCTGTATTTTTAATAGTACTTGATAAATTTAAGAAGAATAAAAAAAAAACATAAACGTATCCTGAAGCACTAGTACACAAAGGTATTTCTCCTATAGTCTACATTGCTGGTAACCAAGTTCTAATCTTGGCCGGGTTACAGAAGTTTTTGCACTCTAAATGGTTAGCCAATCTGGCATTTTGCTTTGTTTATTCGAGTATGGGTTTGTTTCGGCCACCAGCTTACTAAACCTGTTGTGGACTACACCTTAGTAGCAGGGCTGTCTCTTATAGGTCCTCAGGTAGACCTTATCTTGTTAGCTATCATGTGGAAAACAAGATTAGGAATAAAGTTATACGGGAAAGAGTTGGGGTATAGGGAGTACATGAGATAGGTAGCGGAAACAAGAGTAAGATGGAAATGAAGTGTGTAGGAAAAGGACTGCAAGGGAGGCCAAAAAGAGGTGGGAGGAGCAGATAACATGTGTTCAAGTGAGAGGAAGATTGAGGCATTTTACTAAACTTACTTGGTCACAGACTGGAAACAGTTGATGATGATGATGATGATATGGTTAGCCACTCTTCTTGTACATAAATACAGGTACATTTCATTTAATTCTATGTGAATAACTAAGGACATAGAAGTAAGATGCAAAGCACAAGAAAATCACATACAACTTTCTTGTAACCCGTTTCATTTTTAGTTTGTTTCTGTCTGATATGAAATTATCTTCTAAGATAGTGTTGCATTGGATTTCAATTTCTCACTCTCGCAAGTGTTCCTAAAATTACACAGACGTATCTATAGTTGTCAGTAGTTTTGCTAATAGATAATACTTATCACTTTTGCAAGTGTGGAATTTAATACCTTAGTAATACAGCCCTCATTGTGGCAGATACAATCCAAAGAATTTGCCATGTTATTTTTATATGTAATAATAGAAGTTACATCAGGTCTCTTGGTCCAGGGGTCTGTACCTCTGGCTACTGATCTTAAGGTCTCGGGTTCAATAGGTATTTTTACCGAAAGGGGAACTATTCCTATGGTTACCATGGTCTGATTAACTAGGCTTATGATTTCCACTGGCTACATACCTTCATAATTACTATCATCACATAATCTCATTACAGGTATGACCTGTAAAGAACTTCCAAATTCTACCCTGGGCAACATTCCGGCCCTACAAGTCTACATACATGGCAACCAAACCAAATACAAAATCTATTATGATAAATATACCATGCACTTTTTTTTTTAGAAGGGGGGAAAATGGGAGAGACAGTGAACCTGCAATTGTGTGGAGGGAGAGTGGAAAACCATTTAGAAAAAGAAAAAACAGTTCACCCGGCGATTTTTTTAATTTAAGAAACCCATTTAAAATTATTTATCATCACATACATTTTCTTCTTATGAAAGCGAGCCCAACGGCAGGCGAGGTGAGAGGAACACCAAATTTCTTTTATTCCTTATTTTGGGCGTTATTGTTTAGTAAGTGTTTATGATTCAATGTAGATACATAGAAGAAGATGGAGGCATCCTACTAAACTTATCAGGCCACAGGCTGGAAACAGTTGATGTGGATATTTGGTAGGAAAATACTAAAATAATTTCACTCATATTGTTTAGTTTCCATATTTAGACAATGTAAAAGTAATGGAAGTTTTATTTTTTAATAACTATAAACTGAAATATAAAACTATTTTATTTAAATAAACAAACTATATGACATTTAAATAGAAAAAATTATGACACTTTTACATATTTGTAAATATGACCATAAAAATAAAAACTAGAGACAGGATACTCAAATCCTAGATTCACTGGGAGAGTAACAAAATCACAAAAGAAGACAAAACTGCACAAATATAGTTAATTTACTAGTAAAAATACTACATTGTTGTTTATTAGATAATAAACATGACAAAAAAATAGCATTTGTCAGTGGCACCAAGCACTAAACAATGTTTTAAAAAATTTCAATTTTAAAATATTTTCACTCTCACTTAATTTTTTTTTTAAGATTCAAGGTATTCGACTCATCTCTAATAAAAACACAAAAAACGATTAAATAAGTTTTTGTGGACTTTGAAAAACACAACCTAAAGTTAAGGTTTTATTTTTAAAGTATCCACAAAATAATATTCATAGCTTAAGCCCCTATAGCAGTAGCTAAATTTATTATATACTAGGTTTTATTTTAAAGAAAGAAGTATATATTTTTTTGTATAGAAGTGTGTTGCAGAACAACCTGCAGTGCATTTCAGATCTTGGAATGGACCTACAAATAATTAATAAATTAAAAGCATTCAGATATAAAATCGTGCATAAGAATGCCTATTTTAAGCAACGGGACCAAAATGATGTTCAAAAACGTCAAGTAATGTTTTTGTCTCAATCAGCAAGTTGTGAATTTTGAATGATAATTTTAAACCAGAGAGTAATAAAAATAACTTGACACAGCTCATAGCAACCTAGAATCTATTTTTGTTATCATTCATACAATTACATAATTAAGGTTGTGCATTTCTAGCCTATGTCTTTTACGGCATTTTTAAATCTTGTTTCCGTTTACGAGATTTCTTCTTTTTGTGAGACATAAGTTCCTGTTTGTTGATAATGCAGACTCTGCAGTACCAATCCTCATTCTCATCCGGAGGAACTTGGATTCCTACGCACACCCTGGAAACAATACATAGATTAGAAATATGTCTGTATCATATCCATAATTGAAGATGAGTTGGAAGGAGACACAAGAAACAGCCAGTGTTTTTACAGTATATACAGCATAACATTTTTTAGGTCAGGATAAATCAAATAATTCTCCAGTAGAAACATTTAGTTTCATTTTCTACATATAGTGATATCAACAGTTCTGGAAAATTAAATTCTATATTTCTACTGGAACCATATTTGATCTATTTTGGCCAAAATAATGTTTTGCTATATATAAACAGCAAACACACTAGCCTTTTCTCATGTTCCCTATACTTACACCTTAGGACCCATTCTCAACCCAGAAGGTCAATACAGCTCAAACTAAACCTCGCATCATGATGTGGTTTTATGTATCCTACTTTAGAAAACTGTAATTAAACCAGGGAAAATGTTTTCTCACAATTTAAAAGTTATATAAGAAAAAAAAAATCCTGTTATGTGTCAAGTATGCTATTTTTGTATTACCACATCCTACTACTTGTTCAGTTTATGAGTATGTTATTATTAATATTAATTTGTATGGTTGACTCACAGTAAGAACAAGGTCAGAAGGGTGTTTAAGGAAATACAAACAACTTTTTTTGTGTGCAACAATGATAACATTTTGTATTATTTTATTAACAAGGAAGCCCAATGACTAATTTTGTTTAATTTAATGAAAACGTGTTCTCTTAAAGAAACTACTCTTAATTTTAGGGTTGGATATCCAATTCTAAAAATTCCTCTGGACAACCCTATGAAAACCATAGATACCAAGTTTTAGCCCAATCAATAAAATAGTTTAAGGTCCAACCCGAGGTAGAGACTGACAGACAGTATTGTGGAAACAACTTTTTCAGATTCGGGGAATCATGAAATGTCGACATTCAACAAAATCTTGAGTTAGATTTTTTTTTTCTCAGTCACATTACTTTCTATACTTTTAAGGTAGGGTGAAAGCAAAAATATTGATATTGGGTCCCCAAGGGTCAACATTCCGTATTAAAATGTTGACTTCCAGTTTAAAATTTTAGACATTTTATTAGGAGTTGCACATCTTATGGTTAGGTTAACACATTGCTATTAAATTCCTCATTTATAAATTTTGACCAATAAAACATGTAAATATTAACTATTGAGTATAAAATGAATATATCATTGTTGTACAAAAATTTATCCTAAGAGGTTTAAGGAAAAACAACATAAACTTTGAGGAACTCTTACTTTATGGCATTGGAGAATTATTGCGTTAAAACTTAAGTAGTATCGCTTTACAACTAAAGCTCACAAAATTGTATTAATGTATTTGCCAATATATCAGAAACTATTGGTTTTATTAAAATATATTTCAAATAAAAGTTTTTTATTTTTAATAGGACTAGGCCTACAGTTATGCAATTATAAGTTATTTAGTATCCCAAATATTTGCAGAGATGTGGAAATTTTCACTTCTCTAAGTTACTGTACCCTAAAAGCCATTTTCATGGGAAGATGAAAATAGTAATTTTATTTACTATATTAATTAACACCTGGATACGAATTTTAATCAAAATCATTTTAGCCAATTTTGAGATAATCAATTTCTATTCTTTTTGCTCTATATTAAGGAACTCTTAATTTTAGGGTTAAACAGACACACGACATTGCAAAAAAACACTTTTTAGGGTTCGGGGGGTGGAGGTCATGAGACGTCAACAACCATCGAAATTTCGGGTCGGGTTTTTTTTACAGTCACAATATTTTACCTTTAGTGTTTGAAAAGTTAAAATTTATAGATATATTTGCGTATAGCTTGAAAGTTATTGGTTTTATAAAAATATGTTACAAACAAAAGATTTGTATAATAAATAGACCTACATAATTGCAACGATACATAATTTCATATCTCAAAGAGTTACAAAAAATATGATATAAAATAAGAATGTACGCATCAGACCGAAACCCTTAAAGTCATTTTGCCGAAATATTGAGAGTTGCCATTTTGTTTGGAATATTTATAAATGGTGATGTTGGGAAAATAGAATTAATCTTTTTTCACCCTTCAGTGAACTACCCTTAATTTTAGGGTTATATATCCAATTCCAAAAACCCCTCAGGGCAGCCCTATGAAAACCCTAGATACCAAGTTTTAGCCTGATCGGAAAAATGGTTTAGCCTCTAGTCAGAGGTACAGACAGCCAAACGGAAATTCAAAAGCCACTTTTTTGGATTTAAGAGGTCATGAAACATCGACATTAATCAACATCTCAAGTTAGAATTTGTTGACAATCACAATACTTTCTTTACCTGTAAGATAGCGAGAAAATAAAAAGAGGGAGTTTTTTTGTGGTTTATGAATTAAAAAATATGTGATTTGTTAGAATACAATAATGGCAGGTATAATTGTCAGGGTTGCCACTATTTTCTTATTACCAAATTCCCTGTGTTTTCCAGGTTTTCCAGAGAAAATTTTCATTTTTCCAGACACCTAATAGATATTATAAATATAATTATAGAGGCATTTAATTTAGTTTTAAAGGAAATTTTAAAAATGAAGAGTGGTAATTTGTCATTAGAAGCATGTTTTATTGTGCAAGAGAAACACATGTTTAAGAATTATTTGGAAAATGATGAGAAATGAATGACACATTTTCTAGAAGGAAAAATTGGTTATATTTTCTGTCTACCCTAAATGGAATGAAAAAAAAAAAAAAAAAAATTGGAAATACCAAAAATACAATTTTGAGTTTAAATGTGGGGGTGGAATGAGAGACGTTTGTCTTATTAGCGGGGGTGAATGGAGGAAGCCGAAAATGCGCGGCATTTGCCGAACGAAAACGAGTCGTCTCAGTTGCACTCAGGACTTATCTCAAGCTGATGAGGTGCTGGTAAGCATAGTCATCATAAATGAGATGTGTTCCAATCAGACTGCTCAATTCTCCAGTTTCAAATTTTCATGGGAAGATGAAAATAGTAATTTTATTTACTATATTAATTAACACCTGGATACGAATTTTAATCAAAATCATTTTAGCCAATTTTGAGATAATCAATTTCTATTCTTTTTGCTCTATATTAAGGAACTCTTAATTTTAGGGTTAAACAGACACACGACATTGCAAAAAAACACTTTTTAGGGTTCGGGGGTGGAGGTCATGAGACGTCAACAACCATCGAAATTTCGGGTCGGGTTTTTTTTACAGTCACAATATTTTACCTTTAGTGTTTGAAAAGTTAAAATTTATAGATATATTTGCGTATAGCTTGAAAGTTATTGGTTTTATAAAAATATGTTACAAACAAAAGATTTGTATAATAAATAGACCTACATAATTGCAACGATACATAATTTCATATCTCAAAGAGTTACAAAAAATATGATATAAAATAAGAATGTACGCATCAGACCGAAACCCTTAAAGTCATTTTGCCGAAATATTGAGAGTTGCCATTTTGTTTGGAATATTTATAAATGGTGATGTTGGGAAAATAGAATTAATCTTTTTTCACCCTTCAGTGAACTACCCTTAATTTTAGGGTTATATATCCAATTCCAAAAACCCCTCAGGGCAGCCCTATGAAAACCCTAGATACCAAGTTTTAGCCTGATCGGAAAAATGGTTTAGCCTCTAGTCAGAGGTACAGACAGCCAAACGGAAATTCAAAAGCCACTTTTTTGGATTTAAGAGGTCATGAAACATCGACATTAATCAACATCTCAAGTTAGAATTTGTTGACAATCACAATACTTTCTTTACCTGTAAGATAGCGAGAAAATAAAAAGAGGGAGTTTTTTTGTGGTTTATGAATTAAAAAATATGTGATTTGTTAGAATACAATAATGGCAGGTATAATTGTCAGGGTTGCCACTATTTTCTTATTACCAAATTCCCTGTGTTTTCCAGGTTTTCCAGAGAAAATTTTCATTTTTCCAGACACCTAATAGATATTATAAATATAATTATAGAGGCATTTAATTTAGTTTTAAAGGAAATTTTAAAAATGAAGAGTGGTAATTTGTCATTAGAAGCATGTTTTATTGTGCAAGAGAAACACATGTTTAAGAATTATTTGGAAAATGATGAGAAATGAATGACACATTTTCTAGAAGGAAAAATTGGTTATATTTTCTGTCTACCCTAAATGGAATGAAAAAAAAAAAAAAAAAAAAAATTGGAAATACCAAAAATACAATTTTGAGTTTAAATGTGGGGGTGGAATGAGAGACGTTTGTCTTATTAGCGGGGGTGAATGGAGGAAGCCGAAAATGCGCGGCATTTGCCGAACGAAAACGAGTCGTCTCAGTTGCACTCAGGACTTATCTCAAGCTGATGAGGTGCTGGTAAGCATAGTCATCATAAATGAGATGTGTTCCAATCAGACTGCTCAATTCTCCAGTTTCAAATATGAGTCTATATTGTTCCGCTTGCAAGCACTTTATTGCCAAAATTCACTAACAAATTCCAGTAAATTCTAGCTTTTTGGTGAAATTCCCTGTGTTTTCCCGGTTTTTTTCCAGACACAAACAAATTCCCTGTCTTTTCCCGGTTTCCCAGGTGCGTGGCAACCCTGATTGTGCTTAAGCCACTTGTAGCAAATAATCATGTTTTTTATCCATGTTTACATTTACTGAGGAAAAAAAAAGTTTCATATGTATTGGAACATCCCCTCAAACTTATAAACCATAATATTACGAAAAAGGCCTGTTAGAGTTTTTCTCATTTGGACTGAAGCATGGACTTATGGACCAGATCGACATGAGACCAATCTGGAGGTGTGGGTTTGAGCCAAACACCCCTCCATTGCCCGGCCAGCCCAAACATATTTAAATCCTATTAAGTTTTGAATGATAGTGCAATTTAAAAAAAATAGCACTTCTTCCTATTTTCCCACAGTATTTAGTTCAAGTTTCCAGCAATTGATGTTTAAAAAAAATTGTTTCAGTTGTCCCATGGTCTAACACACTACTCTCATGGACTATGCCAATGACTGGGAGATCAAGGTTCAAGCTTGGTCCAATGTACAGACTTAAAAATTGTTTCCCACTCTCCCTCCAAGCATATAAGAGTACACTTCCTCTTAACTAATAACTGGGAGATCGAGGTTCAAATCTTGGTGGGGTGTAGGCAGAGTAAAAAAAAAATCGTTTCCCCACCCTCCCCCTATGCACATGTGGGTACAATCCTAAAGCCATTATTGTAATTAATAAAGAAGGGTTAAAACCCAACGAGTAGGAAGATGATGCTAAGAACGTGAAGAGAGGGAAAGAAGTAAATTCGAGCAAACAAATTAGGTCCATATGATATTAATAAAAAATGTAAGGATTTAAATACAGAACAAAAAACGTGTTGTACGGTGTTTACTCTTTCTAAACAAACATCTTGGAAATATCCCAGTTACCTAATTGTATGAAGAAATATTCCCTCGAGTCATTCTACCGCCTTGTAAATCCTTGTACAAACAATATCATCGACAGTCATCGTCGCCTTGACTTGTTCAGGTGAGAATTCACGGATTAACGTAGTATCCTTTTCCCCTTTTTGAACATGAACCAACTTGTTATTTTCTAAGGTGAGCAACGACTTTACTTTACGACCGTCCGCCGTCTCCTCGTCAAACTCGACGCCAAGTTTGGCGGTTATTTCCGTACTCCTAAAAGTCGTGCTAGTCTTGAAGGTGTACACGCCACCGGCTTCGGTCAGCTCGATCACAGGGCTGAGCGCGTTGCCCATCTTCCGGGTCACTAGACCCACACCAAGGGCTTTCATGTATTCGTCGAAATTTTCAGACGAAACCAACTTATATTTTTTGCCCAGAAAAGCTTCCATGATCGTCGGAGTACCGGACAACCAACTCAACACCGCGTGACGAGAGAAAAATCTTAACCGCAGTAACACCCTACACCGGCTCGTATTGACTGAAAGAATGAGAATGAATTGTGCAGCGCAAGCTATTGTCGCGCTCGTTACTATGTTGTGCGCATGCGTAAAATGTATGGGCAGGGTTAGCAAATGACGAATCGTGAAATGACAATTAAAAAAAAAAGCGTGGGTGACGCATAGAACGACGTGGCCTGATGCTAGTTTTATTATTCTTGACTGCGTATTCAATTCACAATCGTGACGTGCGTGATCCACAGATATTTAACTTAAATAATTATATTGGTGCATTGTTTGTACGGCTCATGGTCGCCAACTAGGGCAAAAAATGTCATTAAATTTAGTTAATAAAATAACTTATTTAATTGACATTTCTATCCTTATTTTCTCAAAGATTACATTTTTTTTTAGAAAATAAACTAACATTGATAATACAAGTTTGTTAGACTTTTTACAAATGATAAAGATTTTGACGTGGCCTGTTTAATGTGAAAAGTAAGTGTCAACCTCTCTAAAAGACAGCACGTGATTAGAAACTAGAAAAAGTGACAGCAATGAAAAGTTACCACTAAGCGACTTCCTGAGCCATATGACCCACCAGACTACATGTTACTTTTGACAGTCAAAAATTACATAGTAAACCTTTTGTTAATGTCAATACTAAAACACGCTTCTAAAAAGCTGAATTCTCTCTATAAATTAAGATGGCAAACCAGCCGAATTAAGGCGGTTGATACGTCATACAAACCATGTTCGTGTTCATGCGCTATTTACTTAATGCGTCTCTCTGAGAACAGTTGTACACCAATGACAAATACCTAAGTTAGGAGCAGATGGAACATGCGACGGCGAACTTGGGGGGACGTGAACACCTTTTTAATCCTTTCATAGTCACCTATAATCCACTTTAACACTAGAGTAACGAATTCAGCCATACAACCACCGACTACTTTAAATCTTATTTTTAGATAATTATACTTATTATTACTGCCAAACCAAAGTCTAGAATTTGCATTCGTCCTGCATTTTTTTTTTTAAACTTTTAATACACTTGCGAAGTACTGCTATTAAGGCTCTGCCTACCTTCTCTGGCGATGTGTTGAGCTTTCAGCTCTCAAAATAGAGGCGTTGCTATACAAACTAGTGAATTCCAGCCATCATATTGGCAGCATTACTGGTTTAAACAATTAGGAGGTTGGCTGACCGGTAATCAGCCGAGGCCGCAAGCAGACTTTTCTAAGAACTGAGAGAGATAAGCAGTGTAGCGCCAAACCGTAAAGTGTGTAGGCGACCAAGTTTGACTAAACTTGGGGAGATAAAACGTCAAGATACAATCATACTCTCGAGCATAAAAATTAGCCTAGCCATCCCAGCCAGCTTAGACGCTTCTATCTGGGGGTTCAAATCCCTGCTGAGGGTATTTTGGGGACATCTTATTCAATCGGTTCCTTCTACTCTCCCACGCAAATGTGAGTGCACTTAATTAATTAAGCCTGTTTAGGTGTGAAGTAATTATGCTAGTGGGTTAGGGATGAATACGATTTCAATATAGAGGAAATGTATCCGCATTCGCGTGGAGAGAGAGAGGGTGGGAAATTATTTAGGAAATATCACCCAATCATGATTGAGCCACAATCTCCCAGTCATCAGCAGACTAGTCTATTGCGATAGTGACAACTTAGACCATGTGGCCACCAAAGTGGAATATTACCAATCCTCATGTCTAAAAAATAACATATACGATTACCAAATCTTTAAAACTTACGTAAGCTAGAGGTGGGAGGGAGCTTACGAAAATTCTTCCGATCACCTAAGTGAGGGAAGGAGGATCTAAAATCATGTAAAAAGCCTTACTAATTTAAGGCTGGCCCCCTTGTAATAAAAACTATGGGCCATAGATACAACCCTAACATCTGAGTCATATTATTGAGCAGAGTAGAAACAAACTCATGTCATTGCTTTATAAATCACCTTTTTAAAAAAGTCTTGCAAACTATTTTTTTCAAATGAATATCTGGGGAGGGTAGATATATAATATTGTATACTTATTTTTCAGAGAAAAAATTATTTAAGGTAAAATTAGAGATAACTCAGTTTTGAAGATTTTGTCACTAACTATTATAACCTATACGAGAGAGTATGTAGCTTACAATTTTGTCGTACATTTATTTGAGTTTATTAGTAGGTAGGTAAAATAAAAAATAACTCAAATTTAATGTGCTAAATTTAGCCACTGCGCTTTGATTAGTTTTTAAACTTTAAAGGCTAAAGAGGCAATAAACTTATTTAAAAAGCAGTTTCATTTCGAAGACTAGAACAATTTTGACTATGGATATGTTATTTTTTATTACTGATATCACCACGTCACACTACCTGTTCATGTTATATGCATATATGATAATCTAATTTGGTAGTAATGAGGAAGGAAGCATTTGAGAGGTTATCTACTAGCATTTTTATGTAAGGAGATTGGGTAAAATTTAGGAAAAACTACCCTCAGTAGATGCGACCAGGATTTGAACCCAAGCACTCCGCTATCAGCAAGCCAATTTACTACTGGAGTGACGCCTTAGACCACTCAGCCACTGAAGTGTATATCTGTTATTTAATACAGTGTTTACAGTTTTCAAACATCTATAGGATTTACACAATTTTCCAGAAATAAATGTTTTTGGGAATAATTTATCATCCTATTGGTAGATTTTAACTTAAGTAATATCTCCATGGTGTCAGCCTGCAAGCAGGCTATACCAATTGAGAAACTGCCGTATGTTGGTGAAGATAGTGCCAACATTTTCGGTCTGAGGGTGCCATGTGGTCATCACAAGATCTTCAGCCTTCTATCTCAGTTTTCTAGACTGAAACGCTACTTATTCATTCAAGTAGCTCCTCATTTGTCCTCACGAGGTTGATTTTGGTTCGTTTCAGACCCACTGCTTCACAGACAGAATTGGAACCACTGGGGATTGAACCCGGTACTTCGGGATCTGAAGCCAGTAAATCTTACCACTATACCACAGAGGTGGTCGGGTATCAACTATGTACTTACTTACTTTGTGGCATAGGGAACACAAAAGTTCATTAACTTTAATGGTTTTAAATATATTTTACTTATTAATGGCTCCATGTCGTGGTCAAGATTGCTAAAGCGCTATGACTGAGCACTGAGTGTGTAAATTAATCAGCTCTAGTAAGTTTGCTAGTTCGATTCTAATCAATTATATCTTTGAGTTTCTTTGTGGACCCTTTCTTCCATCAACCCATGCTTCACAAACTTGTTATTCACAAGGATATAAAATAATATTGTGTAAATACTTTTCCACCTCAAAATTTATAAAAACCATTGGATCTTGTTCGAAAGAAAAAAAAAAAGTCACATTTTGTTAATTATATAAAAAGTAATCACCGTGCGTACTTATTTTCGGGATTCAAATACATTTACTTCCGAAAAGAGCACAAACTGCGAGAATGCAACAGATTCAAATTAAAAGTAATCATATTTAACAAGCTAATAAAATAAAATTAACATGTTCACACTTTGACTACCAAAAACTTCAATCATTAATTTTTTGAAAAATAACTTATTCCAAAATTCAATGAGAGTCAAATCCTATACCGTAAATAAATATAGTAGATAAAAATATACTGAGAACGTCTCCAAATTACATTTAGACCCTATTTTATTTAAAATAGCTGTTTTTGATATCAGCAGAATGTTTATTTTTATTTATTATAATAGTGGATTAAAAATTCAATGTACAGTAGTTTTCATATACTCTGAATAATAACACTTATTATTAAACATGTAATTCTCAAGAATGTAAGGGATGCGAGTGAAGAATTTTACATGTTTTACTGCCTCAGGTAAATAAGGGCTAATGTCATAAAACTTTGTATATGGAGAAGAAGCATGGGTTTTTTTTATTTGAAAATAATATATCACTAGAGTAATACTCTCAATAAAGTAAGTTGGGACCAACTATTCTATTCACACAGGGGTTAAGACTTTGTGAGGATTTTACTTACTGAATATATTAAGATGTTTATATTAACCACGCAAATTTTCATAATCAACCATTGGCCCTTCTTATCCCAATGCACATGGTATTAATGTTTCTTTGACTCAAGGAGGTCACAGAGATTAGCTTCACCCTCCACTGCCGCCTGGATTCCCGATACAGCAGGTTAGCCAATGCTTGCAAAAGATACTAATTGTAAATGGGTAACGATCATACTAATGGCACCTATTATCAACTAAGATAACTATTTGTAGAAGGAAAAGTTTTACTTAAAACTATGTATTTTTAGTAGTGTTGACTTGGGAGTCGTTAGAGCTCAATATCGTCGTGATTATTGAAGCTAGCCCAAATTTAAAAATATGTATAAAAAGAAAGATAAATTATGCATTAAATAATATGTTATAAACAAACACACTAGCTTAATTCTACAAAGAAATAATAAATAAATAAATCGATTAATCATTTTTATTTTCCATTTAAAATGCATTGAAATGGAAAAATTTTAACGAAAATATTTCAATAACTATTTTTAGCATGGTTTGAAAATGCCATAAGAATTATGAAAGATGCCCAGATATGTTACTAAAAAAAAACAAAAAAACAATGTTGAATTAATATTTTTTTTGTTTAGAACCGTGTATTTATGGGTAGGCTCAGCCTTAACTGCGAGAAGAAGCTAGTCTCGAACAGAGATGTCAAATTGTATTTATGTTTAGATGCACAGCTAATATGATATTAATAAATCGGTATTACTCGTAATATTGTGCATATAAACAAATAGTTATATTGTAAACAATTATAAACAAGATGTCTTCAACTATAAATGATAGTTTATCAAGTTTATATGCAATATCTTGTCAAGTTTTGACTATATTTTTTATACTATGCAACGTTGCATTTTTAACTCTTTTCAAGGGGCATGGCACGAAGATAGCTTTGGGAAGTTTCGTCAGAAATAGGAGGGACGGAGGGGAGTGGAGGTATGTTAGTATTCGACAAAAGCGTTGAGTCTGAATAGAATGTTTTGTGTAGCGCGAGGCTCTAATTATTTAAAAGATCCATAGTTTAACGTGGGATCCGAACCACATTGGAGGCCTGGCATTCCCAAATTCACAAGATGTCTTTCAGAGGTGAAGGAAGGGTTTGGTAATCAAATAAATCTGTGCCGGGACCGAGGATTGAACCCTGGACCCCAGCACTGAATTCAGACACCTTACCCCTAGACCACCAGGTCACCTACAGCCAGTACAAGCCAGATAAAGCTGAAGGGTTACCAGCCCGTTTCATAAAAAACATATCCGATTTCAAAACATATAAGCGACCTCAGAAATTAAGTGATAATAATGGTAACAACAATTCCAAACATCAAGAACTTTGTGTTGGAACATGGAACATTCAAAGCCTATACCGATCAGGAGCAACAATGACTGTAATATCGGAAGTGCGGAAATATGTGCTTGATGTAGTATCCTTGCAGAAAATCAGATGGATTGGCGAAGGGACGCTACACGAAGACAAATCCGTTATATTCTACAAAGGTTGTACGGAGATACAAGAGTTCGGCACAGGCTTTGTGATTAACGAACGACAGATTAATCCCGATGGTTCATGAACTAAACAGAATAAAAAAGGATATCCTTTATCACCCTGAATCACCGAAGAGAATCATCATATTTATCATCCCATATGAAAAATAATGAGGAAAAGAAGAATGTCATAAATGTTAGAAATGTGAATTTTTTTTAGGGAGACTTTAATACAAAAGTAGAGAAGGAAGATGGGTATGTACCAACAATAGACATGGAGAGTCTGCATATAACTACAACTAATAATGGGTCAAGAATAGTGAACTTTGCGAGAGACAAAACCTAGTAGTGAGCTCGACAACGTTCTTACTTATATGAATATACAAAGGGACGTGGACTTCACCAAATGGAAGAGTAGTGAACCAGATTGACCACGTTATGAATGAGGTAAGATTCCGAAACTGGCTATAGGATGTTAGAACCTACAGTGGTGCGAGTTATCACTTTCTGGTAGTAGCCAAAATAAAAGACGGGATGTAGATCCACCAAGAGAAAGAAAGGCAATACCATATGACACCAGCAAGTTGAAAAACCAAGAATATAAGGAAAGATATGCCTGGCGGATTGAAAATGGCTTTAACTCATGAAACAAGACAACAGGGAAGATAAGAGAGGGAGCGTAAAATGGGAAAACACCAAGAAAACAATACTAAGGGTGACGGCGATAATGATCACAATCCACAAAAAGAAGAGCAAGATGTAATTCAATAAGTAACAGGGGATCTCACTAATAAACATAAAGTATAACATACTCTCGCTGGCCAAGATGAAACCTCTCGCCAAAGGAAAAGTCTTGAGAGTACCAAACTGGCTTTAGGGAGTGCAAAATTATGGTAGATCACGTCTTTAAGATGGGACAGCTATGAGAAAAGTGTTGGGAGTAAGACAAGGACATAGAGACGACTTTTGTGGACTTCTCCAAAGCATATGATAGTATCCAAAAAGAGAGACTGTATAAAGTTCTTCAAGAGATGAAGATACTCTAACAAATAAGGATGATGATTAGGGCTTGTACGAAAACAAAAAAGCAAAGGTGAAGCAAAGATGAATGTTGTCTGAGGAGTTGGAGAAAAACATGACTAAGGCAAGGAAATGCGATATTACCGAAAGTGTTCAACTTGGTTTTATAAAATGTCATGCGATAAATGGAGAAAACAATGGACTAAAATGGTGGTATGATGAATGGAAAGCATAGATGATTCGTGTTTGCCTACGACATTGCGCTAGTAGCTAAAGAGAAGACAGAGATGGTAGAGATATGGCCTTGGAGCTAAAGAAGAACGCCAAAAATGTTGGATTACACATCAGTGAAGAGAAAACAGAGGTAATGATCCTGTCTAGGAGGAGAACAAATGGAGTGACCGTAAAGGCATGAGATATGAAGCTGAGAAAGGTGGAGAAATTCAGATACCTCGGATACTGGTTCAATGACTGTACCAACATCAAGCAGAAGCTGAAGGAATGACGGCGGATCCCGTAGCTAGTATCAGTCTAAATACCTTGTTTAGCTGCGGAAGTATCTTCATGAGAACAAAAATGAGGGCATATTGTGTGTACAGTAGTCTTGTACGGCTCAAAGACTTGGAGAACGACTAAGAAGAAGCATAGGGAAAGACTGAGGGCCTTGGAAAGGAAAGCCATAAGAAAAATATGGGATCTGGTAAGAAAGGAGACATATATATAGAGCAAATGAACCAGGAAATATGAGTTGATGGAGAAATTGGATATAATAAAAAAAAAAAAAATTGGATCAAACAGGATTAGATGGGCAGGACATTTAGACAGAATGCAAATGGAAAGAAGCATAAGAGTTGTCCAGTACTCAAAGACCTTTAGGCCGACCTAGAACAAGCTGGAGTGAAGATGTGGCAAGAGAGCTATAATAATAACAACTTTAGGAGCAGTAAATATTTTCCATAAATATAGGAAGGAATATATACAAATTCGTTAGGTTGACTATTGAACAGCATGGAAAAGCACGGTACTGAAGGAATATGATAAGGCAAAGATCTAACAATAAAAAAAAGTCTCTATTTTTTTTACATGGATTGAGGTGGGTTTTTTTATGGTCATGTCTTTGATATTGTTACCCCTGTGGTTCTTTTCTTAAATATTATTTCTTGGCGATCTAGATTATCGACAATCTGTATCTTTGACATCAGACTTATCGATGCTCCACTGTATATGTGTGTATATTATTACGCTCTGCACCCAAACTAGCTAAACCTAACCTTTTAGCATTAATAAATTAACAAATTGAATGTTATTTGTAACAATACAATCTTCGTATTGTACAATTGCTACCCCACCCAACCTGATTCTACACGCTTAATCGCGTATGGCATACTACCCGCTCCTAAATAACACCGACGTAACCTATAATAGTACTATTCACTATTATAGCCCAATGCAGCCCAACCATCACACATCAAATAAACGTTCTTAAATTATCCAATATTGTCTGTCTACAAAAAAAAATGTTCTTCACGTACCTTCGGATCTCCAATCTGACATCACTAGAGTACTACCAAGTCAAAGCGGCCGGGTTGGATCGTGGACGACTGCGAGTAATGTTCAAAGTTGTAACCGGCCCGAGAAAAATATTATAACTGAACGACGTTCCCGAGGGTCAAGGCGACAATTCATATCTGCCCTGTGTTGCCCCCTTGAGGAAGATTATGGCAACTCTCACCTAGCAACAGACGGTTCCAATGGCTTTCAAGAAAGATGAACTTCAAATATTCTTAGTTTACTGCAATGCGACGGCTGATGTCCAATCAGAAACCACGAATAAAGAAGAAACTACTGCATAATGACGTAATGCCTGTGTATTACGTGATTGGCTTGAATGTAAACTTTCCTCCCCTTGTTTTGTTTTCTAGGCTCAGAAGGGATATATGAGAGAATGTAAATTGTATATAAATATAGCATTTCTTGAACTGGGGTCATGGAGGAGGGACCTGGGAGTTCCGACCGTTTTATATTATTAAACTCATTTATATAGATATAGCATTTCTTGGACTGGGGTCATGGAGGAGGGACCTGGGAGTTCCGACCGTTTGATATTATTAAACTCATTTATATAAATATAACTAGAACTGCGGTCATGAAGGAGGGACCAGGGAGTAACATGTTTGATTTAAATAAACTCATTTTTATTGCATTACATGTACTGGGGTCATAGAGGTTGGACCTGGCAGTAACATTGCATTTAATATTATAACTTGTTTTGTAGGGTATTTTGCGTGTTTGGGAAAGAAACCCATAATGTAAATTGTCATGTTTTCTAGTCGACGCAATGGGGCAATTGCGTCTGGCATTAGCTTATTTATTATGCTTCTAATCTTGTTTAAGAGTCAAGTAGGATTGACCTACGTTGTAAATGGTTAAAGTTAATAGTCAACACCTTGTAGATATTTCCATTTGATTTGATTTGACTAAATGTATAGGATAAATCTTATGTTTGCGTCTAGGGAGATAGACTTTTTTTTATATAAAAAATAATTTGTTCAATATAAATAAATATCAAGTATGCAATTGTTTTGTGCAGTAACGGTTAATGGTTATGTTTCCTGATGTTAAGTAAACTGTTAGTTGGTAAACGCTATTTCTTGCGTTTAAATCTGTGTCCTTTTTTTTACAAATGTAAACTTTGAATTAGAGTAATTTGAAGGACAGGAGATTTCACTCAGTATAATTGTTCGTTAAAATTATTACTTTTATTCATTGGAACATTTTAGTATATTTATATTTATACTCTTATTTTGTAACATAATACGAAATACCTTAAGTCATGTTTTTGAGAACAGTAAATTGTGAAATACGTTTCGGTAGAAGGTGTATCAGTTACCTTTAAGAAGTTACATTTTTATGATGCAATGTTTTCTTTTACAGTAGTAGTTACTAGGAAGCTTTTGAATTAAGGCCATTATCCTTTGTCTATTTGTTTCTTGGAGATAATTAAAATATTCCTGATTTAAAACTTTGCTCTTTAATCTGTTTTTGTTTATAATATGTACGCACATCCACCCTATCCCGTAGTTTTAGGGACCTTTCCTACAGGGACAGTGGAGGGTGTAGCATATTGATCCAATAAACAATTTAATTTTTATGGAAATGATTACATCATCCACTAGAAACGATCATGGATTTACATTATAATGCAGGTCTAAGCAAAAGATAACCGATAATTAAGTTTTTTACTTTTCTTGTGATTTTAGTTTTAATTTTATGAATTTAAATTACTAAACTTTATATAATCAGGTATTATTTGATTTTCTGTCTTATTATGTAATAATAATAATAATAATAATAATAATAATAATAATAATAATAATAATAATAATAATAAAAAATAATAATAATAGATTTATTGTAACAAAACAGAATTTCCAAAGGAGTGTGATATAAGGTATTACACCCATTAATTTTCACAATGTCTACCTTTTAATTTTTATAAGGTAAACAAGAATTATGCATTAAGTGTTTTATCTATCTTTCCCTCGTGATCTAATAGAACGACCAAACTTGATAAACATAAAGGCTGTAGCTATATAGGTGAAAAATTAAACAAGTTATCATGTTTGGCATCCGAAAACTTAAATAAACCATTAGATTATTATTACTATTATTAGCACCACGTCTTACTACCCATTCGGGTTATACGCACTTATGCTAATGTGTAATGGTAGGGTGATTGTGAGATGAAATGAAGGACCTACAGTTTAACGTGGAATCCGAACCACGGTGGATGCCTGGCATTCCCCACATTCACAAGATGTCTTGTCATAGGTGAAGGAAGGGTTTGGTAATCAGATAAATCTGTGCCGGGACCGAGGATTGAACCCCGGCCGCCAGCATAGAAGTCTGACACCTTACCCCTAGACCACCAGGTCACATAAACCATTAGAATACACAAGTAGACGTCTTCTCCGCCACATATGGGATCTGTATCATTCCGGCTGACTGATCGCTCCGCTTGTTATTGTAGAAATTATCAATGGTAACAAATGACAGATCTTCACAGAAATTAATATAAATACAGTTGACAAATAATACACGGACACTGGTTTAATTCCTGTGACCAGTTGTAGTTAGTTGTTAATCAATATTTAAACATGAAATTACACTTACCAATGTTGACAATACTTCCCAGAGGAAATGCTAGACTATATAACAAAAGGTTAATACTGGGAAACTGATTTAATTATGTGGGAGAGCAGTAAACAGGAGATAGAGTTGAATCACCATGGAAGTAGGTCAGGGTTGAGAGAGCATTACCTGTCAATGTTATTATTTGGTTACCATGGAGGCTTTCCGGCTAAACCAGCTCTTTTTGGTGAGGAGAGATGGCAGTTTACCCACAAAGAATTCCTGGATAATCTTTTTGATTCAAAATATTTTCTTATCCCCCAACCCTTGGCTATGGTTAAGATCAGGGCTGTCTGAGTCGGTACGTCAAGCCTTTGACTCCTATATTTTTCTAATGAACAACTACCAACTTCTTCGTAAATGGTTAATGTATATTATTGAGTAATAACATATTTACTACAACTAAATGCTTCAATACAGTTCATGGGAAGCTTCTTTGACATTGTGAACAAATATTTAAATCAATTTGTAAATCCAAATTACAAATATTGATCCTTATGAATAAAAAAGTATAAAATTATAATGATATATTTACCATATATTTTTATAATATTATAAGTTTTTATTTTGAAGCCAGAGTTGGTACACTTTAACTGACTCCAACTACAACTCTACCCAAAATTTTTTATGACTCTGACTTCACAACCCTGGTTAAGATACAGACTTTATGCTTACAACAACAACAACCCATGTATGAGATACTTTGGTTAAAACAACACTTTGTGTGAAACTTGGCGAATGATGAAGCTAACTGTGATAAATTAATGAGTAGGGTCGTTTTCGTTGATATCTTTGCAGGATGTGCTGTTGTTGTTGTTGTTTATTGTTTATTTGTTATTGTTATTTGTTGTTGTAATAATAATTATTATTATTATATTTAATAATTATTATAATTAATAATAATGATTGTTATTATTATTATTATTATTATTATTATTATTATTATTATTATTATTATTATTACCACATCTTTACTCGTTTGGGTTATACACATTAATGCTAATGTGCAATGGTAGGGTGATTGTGAGGTGAAATGGAGGAGCTACAGTTTAACGTGGGATACGAACCACGGTGGAGGCCTGGCGTTCCACACATTCACAAGTTGTGGCAGGATGTGTTATGTCCTTCATTGTCAGATTTATTCAATGACACTTTTTTTTTGCATAGCTTTTTTAAATAGATTACTTTGTTTGTGAATGTTTATAGTATCAATGTGTTCTAGTCATGGTTCTTATGAGTGACTTTTCAATATACTTTCTCATTTCTAAAGTTGTTAACTTAATTGTGAGATTATTGACATTATTATCTACTTGACACACACACAAACACTCAATCATTCCTAACACCACAATTTTTAACTTTGTCACGCTAGTATAATGAAACTTCCACCTTTCTCCCCCAAAAAATACAATACCAATATGGCAATTTGACTAAACACCAAGATGAACTAATGTGCATAAAAATAAAATAAATAACAAGTGTGTCCAAAATATTCCTTAAGAGCCACATATAAATGCCCACGGTGTTCTATTATATATTAAAAAACAACAATCACTACTATAAATGTAGGTAATTAATTAAAATTAGGCTATTTAGACAAACATAAATAGGTAATATAAACTTAATACAAGGAATGTGGGAAACAAGCTAATCATTAAACAGGAATTAAATCGGGTTTGTATAAAACTAAGGTATGCTCCAAAATTTGGGCTGGATGATATATCCACAAATTTAAATCAATTCCAAAAAGCAGTATGTAACAATGTGAAATATTTAATGTGGGTTATGGAGGGAAGTGACCTAAAGTCCGTTCACGATAGGTTTTTACCTGGATGACAGTTCAAAAATCATATGTTTAGGTTTAGGGTTGCCAACACCTGTAAAAGATAACTGTTTTGTTATAAATGTAAAGATCTTTAATTACCTGTATATTACATTTAAAATAACGTAAACTTAACTTTTCTCATACTATTTCATTTTTTTAAATAATTTCTTTTTATCCAACGTGAAACAATATTTTGAACATAATTAAAAGTACTTATTCTTCATTTTGGAACGTTATTAATTTGGTGTAATATAGTACACACATCAAAACCTTTTAATACAGGCATCGTATTTACTTGGAAAAGAGAAAATCCTTGTTATTTTTTTTTACATACAATAAATGATTTTATGATTATTTTATCATATTTTAAAATATTTAACTGAATAAAATATTTTCATCAACTGCATGTCTGCATCATTGTACAAAACTTGTTTACCGTTATGTTCAATCATATGGTTTAAATTCGTTAAGTTGCCATTTTGAAGCTATGTTCGTTATAAGTTTTTGTGAAAGTGGTGTTAATATTTTTTTAAAGTGGAATAAAACGATAAATAAGCTTTGTGTCCGACCTCAAATAAATATATAAATAATATTGTCCTAAATTACTGTGGTTAACTATCACATTAATATATTATCATCTGTTTTCATTACAGTCATCCAAGTGATAGATGTCAGCTGTTGGCGTAGTGATATATTAGGGATTACGTCTAGTAACATTTTGAGCTGTCATCCAAGTAAATTTAGGACGTGAATGAATTATAGCTTAGGTTAGACCTTGGTAAAAAAAACAAATAAACTTCTCTTTCTTTCTCCACACTTCCATATTTTTATCATTTTTACAACTACACACAACTTTAAATTTTCTAAGATATTACTTTATGATATTATAAGACAGAAAAACACAAATATCATCTAGATGTTTGAATAATAAACTCATTAACCATGTATAGTAAGTTGTTTGAAGTAATCTATAAACTATCGTCCCTATCACAACAATGATTAATTTTACAGGATTTCCACATTGTTTTCATACATTTCTAGGGCATCAGGGAATTTTAGTTTTGTAAAACCAAAACAGTATAAGATATTATTGCAATAGAGTGATGTGAGAGTGCTAAGGTTTTAACTAAATATAAGCATTCACAAATTTTCTGATGCTTTATAAGAATCTTTTGGACTTGATATATATAATTTTTCCGCCTGAAAAATGTTTTTATTATTATTATTATTATTTAGCACCGCGTCTTACTACCCGTTCAGGTTATACGCTGAAAAATGTTTTAAAACCAATTATATGCATTATATTTATATATTTATATATATATGGATTTTATCGCAACTGAAAAAAATCCAAACCAAACACAACACTATTTTTAACAATGGCTGCCAGATTAAATGTACTTACCAATGGTACCATGCGTCACAGTGGTCACAGCCAATCATAGGGCTTCCATCATCTTTGCCACCACACGCAGGGCAAATCCATACTTTATTACCATCAGCATCCTGAAATATTAAACATTTGTCAGTCGAATTTTCATAGGAAGAGCCTTTTATAGAAAAACAAACACTACACAGACCAAATTGATAATATGGAAGTAAGCAAACGCTTGTACAATTAATTGTACATGAAGAGCGTAGCTTGGGAGGTGGAAAACATCTAAAGCAGGGGTTAGCAACTTTTTTGGGCCCCAATCGAATTGCAAATATATCAAAGGTCCTGTGATAACCCATTCGGTTTCTATTCAAACTTTGATTAATTTTTTTTATACCTCTTAACTTTATTTCTTGAATTCATTATTTACTCAATACTTATGTCCCCTTCTAAATATAAATAAATTATAGCATCAATAAAATATGTATTTTAAAATTAAGACATACTTTTCCTATAAATATTGTAAAGTTGCATAACAAATATAGAACTATAATGAAAGATTAGAAACGCAAATACTTCTCAATACCGCCTAGTCTGCAAAGTCAGAGTGTTTCCAGTTCAACATCATTGTGGAATGTGATGATTTTCATTTTATAATGTTTTATCTTCAACATCACAAGGATAAGATTTATTTAAAACAATTCTTGCAACAGCATCAAATTTTCCAAACTTAACAGAATTTCAAGAAAACCCAACTTAAAAAAAAAAAGAGTGATGATTTTAAGTTGTTTTTCAGGCTCAAAGTTTTTGTAATCAAAATCATTAACCACACTTTTGAAATATATAAAGTGTAATCTCTTAAGAAAATTGGTTTCCCAAAATGAAAATGTTCCTGAAAATAGTTAAACTACAGATATCATGTCAATGATTTTTTATCTTTACCTTGGAGTTCCAAATTAAGTTCATTAAAGTGTAGCATCAAGCAGGAATGCAAAATATAACTTACTAGCTATCCCAAATCTTTCAGTTATGGATAGTAAATCATATTATCTATTTCTTTGAGAAAATATCTTTATTTGAAGAACTTTTTCGAATCCCTGAAAGGCTTTGCCTTTATTATTTTAGATGACAAACATACATGTGAAGAAGTACCTCTCCATATTGAGAGTTCAGTTCATCGATAAACTCTCTGTAAACTCTTAACACAACCTCCATGACATTTTTAATGATCAAGAATTTTCTGCAAAGAGCTTGAGCAGAGTTGTTCACTAAGTTTCAGAAATGACAGAAAATGTTAATCTGTTGGATGTCATAAATGCCTGTCAATTCAAAAGCACCATCTCCAGTTATGTTGGTTAATTTTTGGATAAGAAACATCTCCTCAAGCAGGTAATTCTTGAATTTGGCAAAAATATATGTTTGTTCCTCTGGTTGTTACAGTTTTGTATGATTTTCCAAAAAAATCCTCTTTACTTGAAAAATCGTTGAAGCTAATTTTAACAAAAAAAATTCTTAGCTAACCTGTGACAATTACCACTTGATTAATCCATATGTAAAATGTTAGGAAAGAAAAGGATTCTAAATCTGCCTGCCCTAAATTGTTTCATTAAATCTGTGACAATGAGCTCAAATATATATGTCACAGTGCATGGTGATAGTCGGACAGAATCAACAGCAGTTAATATTTTTTCTCTATTTTGAATTCAGCAACAGTTCTACAGTAGTTTAGTTAAGGTTCTCCTTCACAAACCCACCATTGGTGAAATGGATTGACTAACAAAACAGTCAGCTAGAGCTAATTCAATATAATTATAATAAATAAGATGATTATTACTAAAAATTCAGTCTCTTCTTCTTAATAATGTTAGCTACGAAGCGCAAATCTACCAACTTTTCTAGCTTTCAGTTAGGACACTTCCTATGAAAAGTGGACTGTACCCACACCATGAAGCAACATTACGTAACACATAACTATGTTTCAGTGTGGTTTATTTTTAAATATAGATATTTTATGTATATTTTATACAATTTTTATATTATGTATCTAAAAATGACATATATATGGTATTTTATACAAATATTTGCTATCTCTTTTAACAATATGCATTACCTTGGGATGGGTGAAGATGCTAAATAAATATATTTAAATAGAGACGCACTGTTTAATAATACAGTTTTATGTATGGTAAAAAAAAAGGAGCAAAAAATCTCATGATCAATATAAAGGGCAAGTTTAATAAATAAAAGTTATTTTACCTTGTTCAAAATAAACTTACAAGATTACATAATTTAATTAGAAAAGTACTCCGAATTTACCCTGAAAGGTAGCAAGTTTATCTTGCTTGTTACCACTACAGTATCTATACTAATATTATAAAGAGGAAAGATTGGATTTTTTGTTTGTAATGGATAAACTCAAACACTACTGGACCAATTTTAAAAATTATTTCACCAATATAAAGCTACATTATCAGCGAGTAACATAGGCTATATTTTATTTTGAAAATTTAATTTATTCCTCATAAAAATGTTGATAGTATATTATATAGTCGTTAGAAAAAAAAATTGTTGAAGGGAAAGTGGGGTTGGTGAAGGGGGCACTGGGTAGGGGTGAGGAAAGAGGAATGAGATGAAAATAGGAGGGAGAATAAAAAGAGGGAAGGAGCTATACAGTGATAGTAGGACTGTATTTTTTTTAAAAAAGTAAAAAAAGTTTTGTTTTTATATTGACATGATGGATGATCTGAAGCTTTGTTTTACAGGATTCTTTACAATATTTTTTTACGGGAAGGGGCTAGTAGCTTATAAAATTGGAACTATAGTATTATAGATCAAGGTAAGACTTGCTACCTTTCAGGGTAGACGAAATGTACAACATTTTAGGCCTTTCTCTTGGGTGTTAGTTGAATCCTCCCACCCTTCCCCCCCAAACACAGTGTCTCACTACCCATTCGGTTATATGCTTAAGTACTAATTATGCTAATGGCTTAGGAAATTGAGAGGTTGAATTTAGAGGAAGTGCACCCACAGTTGCATGGCGGGTTAGTGGAAAACAATTTTTGGGGAAAACCATCATCAGTTCACCTGGCCAAGATTCAAACCTCGATCTCCCCGTCCTCGGTAGTCTAGCTCAACACAAAACTAGTGCGTTAGCTAACCACACCACTGAAGGAGTATTTTAGCTATACTTTTGATTTAAAAAAACTAAATGCAGATACACTAGTAAACTTTCAGAAATCTTGTTTTATATTATTATAAATGAGACCCTTTAATAACTTGAATCCTTAAGATTTAAGGATTCAATAAAATAACGGGTTTGAGAGTAAACTCCTTAAAAATATATTTTTCTTTCTTTCAATTTTTCAATTGAAATTTGTTTTAAAGTTCTAATACTTCTTAATGGTGGTTGGACAAACTCAACAACCAGGCCTCAGACCAGTAATTTAACACTTGACTGAATGTATGAATGTTATAACTGTAGTGTACAGTAAATGTTATCATTATGTACTTTATTTAATGTTGGCAATGTCTTACTATGAATAATTTATCAACTAAACTTTACCATATTTATATATGTTACCTACATAAATTTCACATTATATAATAGTTCGGCATTATTCGCAGTTGATCCAAGAACGTTTTACCCGCATTGGGGCCCTACTGTATTTATATTTTATATTATTCCATTGTAATATTTATTTTTCTTCTGAGTTGATAATTTTGTTCCAATATTTTGATTCAAAATTAAAATGTAGATTCGGATTTGTAAAATAGTGGATTCAACACAACTCTATATAAAATGCTACATAGACTATTTGCTAATTAATTTGTATACTAAGAATCCCGACTATCCATCCTTTGTTTTAACGGCAAGTAAACCAAAGTCCCCTATAATATTTTTTAAAAGTATCCTGTAAGTAATTGACTTATGAAACAACTGCAGTGTCAGAATTAGTATCGCCAATGGTGGGGGTCTGATCTGCACACTCAACAAGCGCATCAAATGTTCCAAAAAGATTACTCCCACTTACAATCTTATAAAGAAATGTATTATCATTATTGGGACATTACTGCTGAGTAAATTTTGTATTTGCCTCTTATAATTTATAAAACATAATATAAACTTTATTCTGATTTTTACTACATATACAATACTTTAAATATCATATGTACACTGTGTATTTTGTGTGTTAACCAACACATTGGTTATCTAACACCTTTGCAGTCCTGTTTAAGTTGGACAAATTACACTTGTATATTTACTAGGTTGACAGAACCAAACATTGTTATCTAACACTTTGCAGTCCTGTTAAGTTGACAAATACACTGTATATTTACTAGTTACAGATACAAAACATATAGTAAAAACAACTATATTCCAAATTAAAATCATTATAATGCTACCAGTTTATTATATAAACACCATCTACCATTAATTATTATGTTAATAGCCTATATATATAGTCAACTATTCAACACATAAACATTACAATGTAAGTTTGGGTTTAGAATGGAATGTGAGATTAAGAGCGCATCTTATGAATGGGAACTGGGAAAATTAGATACATGAGATTATACATGAAGCACAAAAGGAATCAAAATGCAGTTCTCTGAATTCTTAACTTGATGAATGTGAATTCGAGATTAAAGTAATACTTTTTTGGATATTAAGATATTAAATTATTATTCCCCTCATCTTTAGTACACAGTGCTCTGAAGACTACAAAAAAGAATTCAATGATGCAACTTATGGTTCAAGCTGTATTAGCTAGTTTTCCTTTAATCTGTGCAACCTTTGACACCCAGTTAAGTTAAGACAAGCTCTTATTCACACGAGGATGGGGGAAAAAATATTCCAGGTACAAGATCAGCCTATCCAAGTGATGATAAAGATCGCCTCACTGGTGGACAGCAAATGGATATAAACTCAGTTCATTGGCCAGTTTTCAAGAGTTCATTCATTATCTGTTTCTTGATAAAAATTTAAACTATTAACTTAATAGCATATTAAAAGTAATAAATATTGTATGTTATAAACATTTTGGTCACGTTTCGAACAAATTAACTTTTTTTTTAAATATAATATTTTGCTTTAATGATACTTGAGGAAAATGTACAAAACCTTAACTGAATATTGTTATATAAAACATTTTTTCATGTTGGTTTATGTTAACATACATTATAATATACTAGCTTTAATAGTGTATCTATTTTCTCCTTTAAATATTTATTTTGGAATAGAACTATTCTTCATCTAAAGCGAGAGAAATATCCAATTCAGACAGCACACTTACCTGAGTGACAACGGAGTAGAAATTGTTTGGATAGGGAAAATAAAAAAAAAAATCATTTTTAAAGACAAACTTTCACTGCCACGGAAAAAATCTACAGGTGAATAGAGTCAAGTGAAATGATGGCTATCCCTCCCAATCCAAACAATGATTTAAATGTTGTTAATTTTGAGAAATACGCGGCATATAGAGTTGACACAGCACCTGTGAGTTTGCTATAGTTCACAGAAATACGCACTTTCAAACAACTCAGGCATTACCCATACCATGCAATTAGCTGTAAGCAAACCCATCAGGACAACAACCAAACATAAAAAGTGAGTTATTAAATGTCAGTTATAATCACAGTCACATGTTTCTCAAATTGCGCTAAAAAAAACTAGATGGTTGTATAAAAACTTTACAGTTCACTTTAGAAACTTGGTATGCATAGAAAAATATAGCAACTTATTTTTTGTGGCTGCGAAAGCACTAACAAAAATTACCATTAATAATTTAATTTGAGCTGTTTTGTGAATTGAGGTGCTAATAAGTAAAGTAAATTATTTTAAAAACCAAACTTACTTACTACTTTTTACAGTTAGAATGATATCATTTATGGTTTAAATTAGATATAAAAATAAAGCTTGTTCTATATTGACTCAAAGAACTCCATTTAAAAGAAAAGGGAATTTATACACTTGACAACATTTTTGTGAAAGTTTTGGATTAAAACATGTGACTAATAATTGTGATGTACTCACTTCATCTTCAATGAAATAGTTTAGTTGTCCAAACTGTTCTATTTGTCACTTTAACAGGTTTTGGAAAATCATTGAAATATTCTTACTAAAGCTAACCTCTTCGGTTCTTAAAATATGTATAAATGTTAGTTAAAAATGGCTCCTAATCTACCTTCTATTAAGCTTCAGATCAGTGCTACACATGTGATAAAATCTTAAAAATACTAAGTCCCAAACTTTTGATACAAACACATTATTAAGAGTTAATTGATATCAGCCAATAAGGGGGATATGCGGGCATGGACCTAAGAATGTCAACTAGCGCTATTTTTTTTAGTAAAAATGCATCTTTTTAAGACATTCAACAAAACAAAACCTATATTAGTGATGAGTCATAAATAATCATATTATTGTAAGCTATGCAATATACCACACTAGCAATTGAGTCACAGATGTTTGAGGTGTTGTGTGGCAGCTGAAGTCAAATAGTCCCCCCCTCCCCGACATTGCTAAAGCTGTGGTTAAGTGCAATGAATCCCCTGCCAAAATTAAATTATAGCTTCACAGTTGTTTTAGACAATGAAAATATTTTTTTCAAGTTTGACTCTTTGTACTCAAAGTAGTTATAAAATTATTTAAAAAAATGCCTCAATTTATTTACTTAACTCCAGAGAAGTATGTATATCAAATTTAATATTATTATTATCAAATTAATCTCTAATTTGGAAGATATCATAAATCAGATGTTGAAAATTGATAATATAAAGAGTGCTGTGCAAGTATGATCACAAGGCCCAGGGTAGAAATGACATGCTAAACCAAACATCAAGTGTTTGATTTCTATGCCCAGGTATAATTTTCCAAAATGTATTTTAAAAAAAAAGTATTAGGCAGTTACTATTCTTTATCTGAAGTATTATTTTTTACTGTTAGAATATCTTTACAGAATTTATTTGTTTTTATGAGATTTTTATATCAACAAAATAAAAACATTACTCTTTAAAAAAAAGATTGGCTCAAATGCAGACAACCATTATACATTTTAGAGCAGCTTAAAATGAACATTAAAAAATATTTATTTTATCGTTGTAATTATCATTTTTCCATTGTTAGATGAAAACAATTTATATTCATTTGATGTCAGACCTTTTTCAAATGTAATGGAGTTATAAAAGCTCAAAATTCACTAAATGTATCTATTTGAATTTATTAAGGACAAGAAACAAAATAAAAAATAAAGAGGTGAAAGTTTGAAAATCAATTTTTGAAGATTAAAAGTGTCCTTAATATGTGTTTTGCAAAAAATGTGAGTTTAGGAATATTAACAATTTTGGAGCTGCCACCCTTGGAGAGATTTTAGTAGATGCACTGAATTGAATTTAAGTTTTGAAAAAATGACCAACCACTATTGATAGACATTTATATCTATTTTATTAGTTCTAACTCTTATTGGAAGTTGATTATTATAAAAAAATTATTTATATTAACCTGCCAAACAATATTTTATTCCAATTTTAACCAATTCACTTAAGATTGTGTACAATTTTATAATATCGTCAAATATTTCAATTTCTTGTGGTGTGTTTGGTGAGTGTTGTCATAGTGTAAGTCACCTATAAGTAGTGTGCTGATGTTAGTTTATAAAAAGTATATTAAATATGCAATAGTAGAGAGGTGAATAGAGGTGTACCAGTAAATCAAAATCGGTTTATTGTAAATGAATAAATTACTATAGTTTGTCTTTTTCCAAATAAAAACAAATAAATACCTTAATATCAACAAAATAAACAAAACATAAGCCAGTTTAAGCTCTCAATACCTATTTGGTAACAAATAGTTATACAAACTAAGCTATTTTATTTTTTATTGTGTTAGTGACATGTTTGACACTATGGACATTATAAACTTATCTAAAAGTGTGAGATAAGGAGGGTGATTAAAAATAAATGTAAAAACATATTTACACAGAGGATGGAAGACCAATTTTTAAAAAATGTGGTGAATCCTGTTGATATTTAACACAATATTCCTACTTATTAAGAGTTCAATATTTGAATGATCTCTAATCATTTAGGAATAGAAAAAAAAATTCAAACAAAGTATGAAATACTTAGTTTTTCAAATGAGGTGATGTTGTTACGGAGTCCTCAATTTGTGGTGAGCATAAAAGTAATGTTAAGATGATTAGAAATCTTGAAAACCTAATCATCTTTTTCTGCTCATTACGCTTTTTATATCATAATTTAACATAATAGTATTATATATTCTATTTATATTATTTTATAAAAAAACTAAAAGAAAAAACAGTTCAAATAGGTAATGATTTCAAACAATTTAAAAATGAAAACTGGAGCAAACTAAATAATTTATGCGAACCAGAGTCAATATTTAAAATGGTTCAGGTACTTAATGCATCCTATCCTAATTGACCATCCCTACTTCTAGTAAGCTGAGAAAACATCTATTGAGAGTGCAGGTGTGACAACCCTACAAGAAACACTATACATTGATAATCTCCAACTTACCGCCGATAATGTGTCCTGGCGTTTTGATGGTCCAGCCTTGGCTGCTGTTACTTGCTGTGCAACATTTGCAGGAAAATCCACACGAGTCTCTGGGTTTAGCTCTGAATCACACATGGCGAGGAGATGGTTATCGGGCAACAAGGGTCCGAGTCACACTCATGCACTTCAAGCCAGCGGCCAATTCAAGACAATTATTAGCGGGTGGCTTAAAAAAACAGTGTGACTTTCCACAGCTTACACACTTCATTGGATATGTTTCCTAATAATACAACAAAATTTGGAATGTGTGCAATCTTTAAACCGTGGTTCTTTGAAAAAATTAAATGTAATAAACATTTCTGTACCCTTGGTTAACACAAGTATCTGGGATTACCTTCAGGAAGACATTTAGATTAAGCTGATTGAAAGTGACTTTTGTTTAATTGTATCCTAAGTTAGTAAGTGTGTCAATGAAATATCATTCTTTTAATCTTGTGGACTACAAGAATATATTCAATGAAAATGTCATCCAAATAAACACTATACAGTATAAAGCCCTAATTGATAAAGTATGTTAATTTTTATTAATGAACTGTGGAAACTCAAACTGCATTTGCTAGCATAATGGTTAGTGATTCACACACCAGATGTGTTACATAGTTTGAAACAAAAGTTAAATCAAACAATCTCAACCATACAGTGCATGCTTTGAACAGAAACCCCCCCCTTCCCCCAACACAAAATGCAACTTATATAGCTTTTTCTAAACCAAAATAAAATACACCCAAACAACAAAGAATGCAAGCAACATTCACTTCAAGTACAATCAGAGGTAACTGCAGGTGTGTATGTATGATCTAATAGTTGGTCAAGTGATTCATACACCCAAATTTGACTTGGGGGAAATAGGTTCAGTACAAGATGGCTTCTTTGGGATCTTTTTTCCACAACGTGGCTTTAAATTGTGTTTCTAAGTGAATGCTGGTATGTTTTCAAGGAAATTTACCGATATTACGGAGGGAGAAAAAAGGCAATATTTCAATGGTATTTTCGTAGTGAAAAGAATATGGTGCATATTTATGAGAACATCCAATCTGAATTGCAAAATATGATTTGGGTTCATTTTACTGTATTATTATTATATTATTAACACCGCGTCTTACTACCCGTTCGGTTATACGCACTTACGCTAATGTGTAATGGTAGGGTGATTGTGAGATGAAATGAAGGACCTACAGTTTAACGTGGGATCCGAACCACGGTGGAGGCCTGGCATTCCACACATTCACAAGATGTCTTGTCAGAGGTGAAGGAAGGGTTTGGTAATCAGATAAATCTGTGCCAGGACCGGGAATTGAACCCCGGCCGCCAGCACATAAGTCTGACACCTTACCCCTAGACCGCCAGGTCACCCGTTTTACTGTAAAAGTTAGCTTAACAAATCACCATAAACATTGCAAGGTTTTTTTTTTTGCATTGTGTCTTACAACCCATTCGGTTTATTGGTGTACTTACTCTAAGAGGGTAGGGATGATTTGGTGTATTTCCTAACTAAGCTCTTTTTCTTTAATTATTTTCATTAGAGAGCACATTTAAATTTTGGTTTGTATGTGCCTCACTAATTGGTTATATTTTATTTATAAGATCTCTATAATAGCTCTTAAGGATTAAGTGACATTTTATCAGGAAATGATTCTTGTTGGCTTACTTTATTTAAATTAAATCAAACAATACAATGAATTGAGATTGGTCACTTTACTCAAAAGTACAGCTTGAGAGAACTGTAACTATTTATTAATCACCTTCATCATCGAGTTGCCTTAAACATCAGCACAGGTTTTTTAAGACGGCGTTTTACCACCCACTCAGGTTATAGGCTTATATACTAATTACACTAATGGATTAGGGGTGAGGAAGGTTAAATTTATAGACATGTACCTGCATTTGCATGGAGAGGGAATGTGAAACTATTTAGGAAAAAATCACTTTTAGTACATCCAACCGGGATCAAACAACAATTCCCTGCCATCGCAGTTTAGTATATTGCGAGAGTAGTGCCTTAGACCATCAGCGAATAATAGTACTACGGGTATTTGAAGGAAAAAGAAGGAGTTTAGCTAATTTGAAATAATATTATATTAAACTATGTGCAAGTTTGAGTCAATATTTTTTACACTTTAGAAAATATAATTTTTAATAAGAGGTGATAGTTCAAAAAGGCATTAGATGGGTTAGGTCAAATTTTCAAAAGGAGGGCCTTATACTTCCACATATGCATTTGTCCAATCATGTGCTCCTTAGATGTCAGTTTTGAAAACATAGCACTGATAATTGAGTAACATGTAATACATATTTTTCATAAAAAAAAGTTCGCATTTTTTAAGAGGCCTTTACTTTGAAAATTGGACAGTGCCATTGAGGCTTGTGACACTAATCATGGCATCTTGAACAGAAAACTAAATGCTAATCATTATTTGATAAAAGGGGTGTGTTGCTATTTTTCAGTGCTAAATGTTGTAGTGCCCATTAAAGCTAATCACAACCCACAATTTAAGAATGTAGAATGAAAAAGATAGGGTTTAAGGAGATCCTTCAGGATTCTCATAGACATAGGTTGGAGAAACATCTTCAGTACACCTGTATGCGATCAACCAAATCCCTAATTGCCAGATCAGAAATGAGACTGTCAGTCAAACACCCTGGCACAGAGCCAGCCTGAATGCTGCAGTTCTTAATACTCATCATTATATTTGGTGTCAAATACAAAATGTTAACTTTCCATTTTCTTACTTAGCATTAGAATAGTGCCCTGCTCATATGGTGGGTTAGATTGCAGAGCCCCACTGTAAAGCGAACATAGTAATTTTTTAACTTTCAAATGCGTATAAAATCATAACATGTTTACAGTATTATATATAAAATGTGCACTAGCTTATTCAGATGAATGAAAACAATTAAATAAAAACACATTTGCTAGTGACCATCACTAATATAATAGATATAAAATGGCGGCCAAAGCAATTCAATGTGTGCGTCACACCAAAAACCCTGGAAGATATATATATTGAAAATTGCTGTATTAGTGAAACGCTGTAAAACGGGGCCCTACTGTGAACCTTCCCCACAGTGAAATGTTAACTAGGGTAGTGTATGCTATTATCTTAAGGCCCAAGAATATTTATTAGCTTTGATTTTTCAGTACTTCATTGTAAGATAAAATTAAAAATAAATAGAGAAAGTGACATTAGATGTGTTAAAAATAAAACATTCTAATGCAGAGGCCCTGGTGTTGTTAAATTCATGCGAACCAATCATGAAGTATGTTTATAAAGATGTTATACCAGAGTTTCATAAATTTTCCTATAAATGAAATTTAAATTTAGCCTACTAAAAGCAAATTTTACCACCTGGACTCAAATGAATCAATCAAAATAGGAATAAACTTTGTAGAATGAGTGAATAAATATACTTATCTACAAAACTACACATTCTTTCCTGCCCCTAAATTAAAACTACTGTATTACATACAAAGAATGAAAACCTAATTTAAACCTAACATGCTTATAACAAACCAAACATCACCCACTACTAAATAAAGGTGCTTGAATATTAGATAATTAAGTTATACATATTAATTGTATGGTTCTAAAAGTGATAAAATTATAATATTTAATATGAACAAGTGATCACTCACTTGTTTAAAATTTAATGTAGCTAAAAAAAAAAAAGTTTCCTCATGCTTAGTAATTGTTTGCGCACTCAATGCTTAAGATTATTAGCAACCAAACATTCCAAAAACTTCTAGTTCCTCCTATGTTTATAATTTTTTCCAAAGATTTGAATTATGATTCAAAAGTTAAAGTAGAGATTCAAATTATTATAATAGTGGATTGACCCAACTCTAATAATAATTAATGAGTTTAGACTCTTAACAGAAGTTAGGGTGAACTTGGAAATTAATAACATGTACTTCACCTCATGAAAAACTAAAAAACTATTGAGATTTTTTTAACTATGCTAATTTTCTAATAAAATTCCCCAACTTTCCCATGTTTTCCAGACAAAATATTAATTTTTTTCAGAGTACAGTACCTTTATATTAATTTTTCTTGGTAAATGATGTTATTTACATCTATTACATTGATTTAAAAAAATCTAGCTGCAACTAAAGATCATCATTTTTATTAAGTTCTTTTTCCAGCTGGGAAAATAACCTAAATATCCAATCATCTTACCAACACTTAACAATGCAGTTTAAAGCTTGCAATGATGTTTGATTCAATTCTTTAGCGTATGTATACTTTTTAATTTTGAAAGGAAAAGGAAGTATATCATGATATATATTTTTTTTAAAAGTTTAAAAGGTAATATTTAATACAAGTTAAGCTCAAAAGGCTGCATTACACGTAGCAGGTTGCAGCGCTGCTTTTTGATGTCGTTTTGCAGCGCTGCAAGATGATCATGTAATATAGCTAAGTGAACGGTGCGCATATCAGAAAGCTGGCAGCGCAAATATCAAACGAGTTTGATATTTTCTGATCGGATGACTGCTTTCTGCACCGTGTAATCGCTTTCTGCGCTTCCAACTTGTCGAATGTTGTACTGCGCATGCGTGCGCCTGGTCAAGATACCAGAGGATATATTTTCTCAACATTTTCGTCATGTGGACCACGTTCACTGTGTTTATAATAGACTATAGACTAAATATGCTTGTAGGTGTCTTCATTCATACGTTTAAGTAGTTTCGGAAGTCATCAGCATCTAATTCAGATAAAATCGTGACAGTATGCAACACAGTGTTCCGTTTTAACACTAAATTTCGACTCCACACACGTTTGTTTCTGTGTTTTACAACACTACAAGATTTCAAACTTTGGTAGTACTCGTACAATATAGGCAGCTCTTTGTCTTCTTGTTGTTTGACGAGACATATTGGCACAAATTGAACCAGCAAAACCAAGTGCGGACGATAAAATAACACCCTCTCCACTGAGTGGCAAGATGATCATTCGTCAGAATGCAGCTTGTGTGTAATAGGTAGCCCAGATTTGTCAGCTCGCATCGCAGTAGAACGATATCAGAAAGCAGCGCTGCAACCTGCTACGTGTAATGCGGCCTTTAAATCATTATAAATGTTTAGTTACACTATTTCAAACTGACTCTTCCCATAATTCATACATAGAATCTGACCCTCACTCACCAGTGCTAGGCAATCAAGGAGTGTTCGCTGATCTTAAATTTAGAGTATATATTATGTTCAGTGCATCTATATATTTATAACTTAACAAGAAAATATAACTTGAAGCATCTTCATAAATATAGTATGTGAAAAGGGCTTGAAGGGAAATAAACAGACAAGCTAAAATGTTATACACATAAACTTGGCGGACCAAGTCATTTTTCAGCATCTTCATAATTATGATCGACTATTCATATCGTGATTAATAATTCTACATTAGTATAGTTCAAATCTGAATACTCTGTGAACTTTAGGATATCACAAATTAATCTTGGCTGCAGTTGCAGTAAGTTACTTCAATCAATTTAGTACAAGAAAATATTAAATTTTATAGAATTAATATTTGTTGGAATAGGTTAATACTTAAACTTATTAAGATTTATGCTGAATTCGTTTCCATTTTCATGTAAAAAATGTGTCGAATTTATATTTTAACTTGGCATTTATAAAGTATTTTTATTTTAAATGTTTGCAAAATTCCAGAGAAATTACCTATTTTCACAAGGGTGATAAAATAAACCTTCTAGGACATTTTCTGTTTCCCAGTTCGCGTAACAACAAAAATTGGCAAAAAAAAAACAACCCCTATATATATTTTTAATATTCCAGTTTTACAAACAATGTTAAGGCTTTGTAGATAAATCTCTTACTTTACACCAAACAAATGAGGTTTAGTACCGACTTTTAAATTAATATAATGAAACTCTGTTCTGGGAAGAATAAACAATTAAGAAAGTCTAATAGAAATATAGAATGTGGAAGAAATTGAAGACATTTATAAAAAAGAAAAGGAAGAAATAAGTGACCACCTACAAATTAGGAAATGTTGTTATAGCTACTAAAATAGTATTCCTAAACCAGTGTTTGATAAACTTCTGGTCCAAGGACTGAGTTTCTGAGTTGGACTTTAATCCTGTGATAAAATGGTGATGGATAATATTTTTTACAGTATTTTAACCCTATACTATATCTTATCGAGACGACTTTTTGTCAACTGTTAAAATTTCTGCAAGAAAAATATCTAAGTACACAAAAACGGTCCATATGTGAAGATATAAAAAGGACATGTCAAATTACAAGAAGATATTTGACATATTTTAAAAACATTTCAATAAAGAAACTAACTCATTAGTATATCACACAAAATTTAAAAAAGTGAAACTTGAGGTTTTTTTTTGCATTGCGTTTGGCTACCTGTCCTGGTTATACACAAATTAATTATGATATTGGAGTATAAATAAATGTGATATAATTTAGAGGAAATGTATCCATATTTATGTGGAAAAATAGTGAGAACTTTTTTATGTAACACCACTATCAATGTACTTGAGTGAGATTCAAACCCAGAGCACCATGTCCCAGGTCCAACCAGACTAGATGAGCTTGGCATTTAGTCTGTGGGTTGTGGCAGGGGCAACTAATTTAATCGTTACCTCGTCACATTTTTAAGGATTCCATAAAACAAACAATTTTTTAATCAAAATTATATTGTTATTCTCGCTAAGTGTAATGTATTAAAGAATGATTAAATAATTTAATGGGTTTTTTTTAGCTTGAGATGATATACGAAGTACTGCCGCATTGCCAACAAAGAATGGAACCGAAACCATTCACTGTATTTCGCAAATGCTAGTACTTACATAGTAAAACGCAAGCGGTTCTTTCGGAGGATCCACTATAGATGTGATTTTCTTGTGAATCTGTTTAGTCTCAGACTTCTTCAGGCTTGGACCAGCAGAACTAATTGATGGTGAAGGAACTACTGTATCCAGACACAACTCTGGTTTAGGTAACGGAGTCTTACTTGACGACTTTGGTTTGGGAGGACGCGTAAGTAACGCAGAGATTCGGGCAAGCTCTGGAGACTCGACACGTTTGGGAGCCACATCCTCTGTAATGGGGAAGTGTTGAGACTGGTCGGTTTCAGTTTCTTTCTTTATCACTGGTTTAATAAAGCTGGAAAAATATATTGGAATATAAGCACAGTACCAACATAACAATTAAATACAGAAGAATGGACCTGGAGTTTCCTGGAACCAAACTAATTGAGGACATCACACTAAAAGGAGGGTATGGTGCTATATGTCCTTTTCCAGGGGATTTAATTTTCTAGATTTAAAGTTTTTTTTTTAATATGGTGGCAAAGTCTTAGTTCTAACAATATAGAAACCAGCAATGACTGTAAAAATGTGTTTCGATACGCCCTTCTTGTCACTTCCCAACTTTAAAAATCGGGATTTTCTCAAAACACACAATTTTTAATCATACACTTCTTTTAGTGTGAAGTCCTCAAGGGCATTCATAGATTAATTTTTGGATTGTCTTCCCACTCCAAACTCAAACGAATTTATTGATTTCAAGTTATTTTTGTAAATTGGTCTGTCTGTTCCAATTTAAATGAATGTAATTTTTTGTGTGTGTGGTATTAAGCAAATTATCAGAGATAATAACAAAAAGGAGGTACAAGGTGAGTTGAATTTTTCAATGAGCTTGGTAAAAACAAGCCAATAAATATTTAAATATAAGTTGTCTTACAGGATGTCTGGCCAAACTATATTTTAAAATTTTCAGAATTTTTAAAATGTTTAGGATACAATGTTTTTCCAGAGTGTGTGTGTGTATATATATAAATTATTATATTACATTCATTATTTTAAAATAAGATTGCAGTTTAATGTAACTTAATAATAAATTTAGATAGGCCTATATACATATTAAAAGTTGTGTCATTCTATGAAGGGGTTAAAGGGTTTCAGCCCAAAGTGATAGGCTATTGGGCAGTGAAATCGTGATGGGACATTAAAAAATCACCTTACACCAGTACGGTTTAACACGGTTGCAAGACACATTATTTTTTAGATTATTCTTCAAATAATATATACAAATTATTACGCATTCGTATAACCGTGACTCAACTTTGTCTAAGAACAGGTTGTAAAAGGGGATAAATATGATACAAAAACAACATTATAACTCTGAGAATTGAGATTAGTATGGGCAACTGCGTTAAAAGAGATTCGGAGTTGGTATCAACTGGAAGGAAAATATTATTTTACTATCGTTAAACCCCTACGGTGGCCACGTGATTTAACATGGTACTCTTACAATAGACTAGACCACCAATGACAGGTAGAGATCAAGGTTCAAATCTTGATCGGATGTGCTGAGATATTTTTTCCCAAACTGGTTTTACACCCACCTTCCCGCCGCACAAATGAGGGTGCACTTCTTATAAATATAACCTCCTTAATCCCTAAAGTTATTAACGTAATTAATACATAAGCGTAAAACCTGAATGGGTAATAAGATGTGGTGCTAAACAAACTAATGTAAATAAAAGTTGCAAAAAAAGTTGCACTTTTTATAGTGAATATGTGAAAATCCGTGTTTTCTGGTTGCTCGAGACCCTCTCTGTCTTAATAATGTGTATTAAAATTAAATACTATTTACTGTACATAATTTTTTAGTAAGCGAATAGTAAATAATGGCAGACAAAGAAACTTCTATAACTAAATGTATTTCTATTTGCTCATTGAAATGAACAATATTATGTGTATGTGTTTACAGTATAAATGTAATGATTCCAATTTTTCTCAATTCAAATTTTAAATTTTAACCTCGATTTAAATTTCTACCGTTATAATTTTAATCCTTTCCAATGAACCCAACATTACATTAAAAATAGGTTATTTATTTATATATTGCATAGGGTTAAGTCAAAGCCACTATTTTACAACAATGAATCTTAAATCCAAATCTCCAATTTACCTTCGAATTCTGAATCTTGACAAAACTTATGAACATAAAAGAAAATATAAATATAATAGAATGATAGAAAATACAAATGATAATTAAATCTTAACATTCTTTCTTATAATACATTCGTTATAAAATTCATACATTAAGTTTGGTGTTAAATTTATGGTTTGGGCTCTGGTTGCTAAGTTCATCCTATAATTATAATTGGTTCTGAACCACCAACAAGCAGTATTAGAGCTCTAACAAAATTCATTTGAAAAGTTGACTTTCTTTTTTAAGGATATGAATCTCGAATATCCTTAAGAATCTGAAGGATTCCATAATCCCGTCCCTAATATTATACTATAATATGCTTGTAAAAACAAAAACAAACTAAGAAGCACAAGTTAAATAGTAAAAATAACTTTTACAAAAATAGCCAAGTGTGAGTTGCGCAAAATCACAAGAACCCAAAGGCCATCCTTGTTGTTTACGATTTTACAATTTGCTGGTACTTAAGTGAAATAGAAAAATAAATAGTAACAGGCATAATGACAAATTACACCATTCTGAATACTGCAGTTTTAATAATATTCAGAACTATAATTCACCAGATTTCAGAGTTTGGAATCAAAGTATCTTAAATCTTTATTATTTTGATAGCAGTAAGAATTGAGAGTATTGATGTGTCAGGGAATCCTTGTTGATTATTTTTAGTACCATGTCTTACTACCTGTTCAGGTTTTATGCGTTTGTACTAATTACACTAATGAGTTAAGGATGAGAGAGGATGAATTTTAAGACGTGTGCCCACATTTCTGTGGCGAGAGAGTGGAAAACCCTTTAGAGAAAACTACCATCAGTACACCTGACTGGGATTTGAAACTTGATCTCCCTGTCATTGGGAGTCTAGTCTATTGCGATAGTGATGCCTTAAACCATGCGGCCACCAAAGCAGGTGAATCCTTAGTTAAATAATCTTTATGACTCAGGGTAATGATATGAAAGCTTCACCATATTTAGGAATATATTAAATTGGTGTGAAAACAAATGCTGTCATTAAACTCAACTTCGGTTAGAGTAGATACATGCTTACATTTTTCGGGTTGGGGCTTCATCAGGAGTAAGAGGCCTAGGATCTGGTGTAAAAAGTTTCAAAGTGATCTTTGGCACGATAACGTCAGTTGTGCCAGATGGCACCTTTTCCTGCTGCACCTGCAAGTAATAATAAACTTTGCTCCCTGCTGATGTCTATATTAGCTTAAGACTTTCTTTTAGATCCAAGCAAGGGATATTTATATCACAAAAACTGTAAACAGGCTGTATACCAAACTTCAGTGGCTTTAAAACAATTTAAAAAATAAAATAAAGTTAAATATTAACATTTAGTAAGCATATACTTGTACAAAAAATTGTGCATGACTATCGAAGCTTGGGAAATTTAAATGATCTTTACTATGGGAAAAGCCGCATCAAATATCATATTCGTAAATTTTGATAAATGACAAATGGGCACAGGAATCGGTGTCTAGGTGTCATTTTTTTAAATTTAGAAAATTAATATTAACTGTAAATAAAAAATGTTCAAATTTACTTCCTCAAAAATCAAAGCATTGGTTTGAAAGAACACTGCCATGATTTTTCCATTACATAACTAGATAGTGTACATTTAGAATATGCACATATATCTGTTTTTAAATTCAAAAAGTTCATTGCCTCAATTACCAAAGTACCCCACTTATCCCTATCCAGTTCACCTCTTTACACCCTATCTCCCTCAGGTCTATTCTAATGTTATCCTCACATCTGCATCTTGGTCTTCCTGATGTCTCTCTTCCCATTGGGTTTGCCAGTTAACACCCTTAAGATGGTTCTAGATTCTGTTGTGCCGCATGTCCTGCCGATTATAATCTACAATACTTGATTATCCTAAAATGTATTGAGATGAGTACAGGGTATTTAACTCATCATTATGTAGTCATTGTATAGCCCCATCCATTTTTGAACCAGATACCTTCCCAAGCATCTTGTTTTTGAACACCAGATTTTTGTTTCTCTGTAATTCCGTGAAAGCAGCCGATGTATCAACAAATTACTTACCGAGTAATTGCAGACATTTTCCAATTTTTTTTCTTCTTAATTTACAATCTAATATCGTTATTGCTATTTAAAATGTCCTAAATATTCAAACTCATTAGCTCTGTCAAATTATATGTTGTTTGAAATAATATCTAAGTTTTCAACCTATCACTACATTATATTTTATAGTGTTTCCAAATGCGTATCATAATAGCAGCATTTAGTATCAACCCTTTTCTACTCTCTTGCATTACCTTATTACCATACTCTAAGGCTAGATAAAAAGTAATGAGTAAAGTGCATCTCCTTGTTTCAACCCATTATGTGTTTTGAAAGTATTTAATAAGTGACAGCTAACTCATACTCTCCCATGTGTAAGATGATAGCATAGTAATTTTGACTATTTTTAGGTGATTATCTTGAACTTAGATTTACTTGCCACATGGCAAAGTTTGGTATCACATTTAGAAGCATTTTTTCAACTATACAAATTGATTTTATAATGAAACAATAATTAAGATCAATACTTACAGGCTTATCTTTCTTTTTTTCTGTCTTGTTTTTTTTACCACTGGGACTTTTAACCTTTTTGTTCGTTTTTAACTTTTTTTCAGTTTTCACTTTGTCTTTTTTATTTTTTTTCCTTTTAACTTTGTCTTTGTCCTTTTCTTTTTCCTTCTTCACCTTTTTATGTTCCTTGATTTTCTGAATTTAAAAAAAAAGTATTATTGTTAAAATTAACAGTTAGTAAATTAGTAACTTATATTTTTAAGAAAATTTATAATTTGTATGTAATATGTGAATTCATAGAATATAAAATATTGACCCCACTTAGATTTAAATCAAAGTATATTTTCAAAAGTGCCATTGTCTAAAGCATGGTACATCAATAATTGTAAGCATGGCAACAGTCAATGGAGTAGTTAAATAAGATCATAATATATTAATTTAACTAGCCATTTCAAAGATTTCAAACAAAAATTGTCATCAGTCTTTTTTTATAATGGATGTTGTAACTTTCATCAATGTAGGGTGTAGAACACTTAAGTTTTGGCACCGTGTCTTACTACCTGCCAGGGCTTTCCACATTTATTTAGACTAATGGACAGGGATGAACACGGTAGATTTAAGTGCCACAGCAGTTTTCATAACTATTATAGGTATTAGTATTGGGGTTAATATTTATTGACATATTACTATAATAATTGGCGCTAATAAATTGTGTTCCACAATAATTCCGTATCTTTATAAATTTCACCAATATTTATTAGTTAATTAATATTAGTTATTAGTCAGCTGTTTGATTTTATGATTATGTTCTTTGAATGTTTATCTTGTTTGCAGTGTAAGGGTGAACAACTTGTTTAAAATGTTCGGCAAAGAAGACAAAATAATATTCATAGTGAAAATGACAATACTTTTGATTAGTTTTGTAATTTTTTTAGCATCATGTCTTATTACCCGTTCGGGTTATGCGCTTATGTACTAATTACACTAATGGTTTTAGGGAGGTTATATTTATAGGTGTACCCGCATTTGCGTGGAGGGAGAGTGTAAAACCAATTTAGAAAAATTGCCCTCAGTACACCCGACCGAGATTCGAAACTCGATCTCCCCGTCATTGATAGTCTAGTCTATCGCGAGAGTAGCACGTTAGACCATGCTGCCACCAAAGTGAGTAGTTTTGTATTTAATAATTTTCAAACATACCTAAAAAGTTTTATTATACTATTCAACTATAAAGTAATTCTCTAACTCAATATTCATACAGGTCCAATGTAGTATTTCTTTAAGCTAATGTGTGTTGACAAAAGTAAAATGTAAACAACATTTTTACTCAGCACAAACAAATAAAAATTTAAATAGGTCAAGCAAAAGTTGTAAACACTGTCCTAGAGTTATAGCACTTAAAGGTTTTATCTTGATCTTGGATTATATTTTCTTGGTTATTTGGCAGAGCAGCATTTGGGTAAAACCCTCTTGCAATGTTTACAAAAAGATTTGCATGCTTTAAAAATATCTGATGTAAATTGAGGCTTTATTCTCTAAAGTAGTTCAAATCTAAGAGTTTCTCTTTTATATTCCTGTAGAATTCTAAATATATCTATGTGTAAAATATGGTTAAATTCTGTGACTGCTAGTTATTTCGGGTTCAACAATTTAATTAGGTAAAAAGGTTGATATTTTCAAGAACTCTGGGTCATTCCATATCAAATCACCCAGAAAAAAAAAAATTATTTGGTTGCATGACCAATTATGTTTTTTTTTTATTTTGCACACCTGAGCCTACATGTTGAAGTAGTTCAAAAACCTTTATACAAAAACTAGAATATATTGGGAACTAAAAGATCTAGAAACTTGGGACAGGAACCATTCTTCTGCTCTTAAAGTGGGCTACATTTCATGTTATTGTAAGTATTGCCTAAATGTAACCTAAATGGCTGAAATTTAGCATGAAATTTGGAGTAATTTTGTTTAGCCTTTTAAAGGACACGAAGGAGATGAATCTAGATCTTCAACATTTCACAATTTTTTAACCTACCCCCATTGTTCTTATTCTGTGAAATTTCAAGATTTAGAAATTTCATCCTCTTATTTTATTAAGTCTTAAACATGACCGCTCACTCAAATTTTCAAATATTTAGGCCTCAATATCTCAGTTTAAGGAACAAAAAAAGTCAGACTAGGAGGGGACAAGAAGGAGTCACCAGATCACCGATACACTTTGCACAGCTTTACAATGCCTACTCTCAATAAAGGAGGTCAATTTTAAGGGTGAGCCACAATTTACATTTATGAATTGTGGGTCTTGTTAATCACTGTACAGAAATAAAACCTGACAAGTATAAAACTCAAAATTTTTAGTACAAGTAGCTATCATACAATACTTTATCCCCACCTAGTTTCAGATTTTTTTGGTTCCCCCACCTGAGATATTGAGGGCTAAATATTTGAAAATTTGAGTGTGTGGCAATGTTTAGGATTTAATAAAATAAGAGGGGGAAATTTCTAAATCTTGAAATTTCACAGAATAAGGCAATGGAGGTAGGTTAAAAAATTGTGAAATTTTGAAGATCTAGATTCATCTCCTTCATGCCCTTTAAAAGGCTAAAAAGCTGCATTTTAAACAAAAATTTACTCCAAATTTCAGGCTAAGTTTCAGCCATTTAGGTTACAACTAAACAAAACTTACAATGACATGAAATGTGGCCCACTTTAAGAACAGAAGAATGGCTCCTATCCCAAGTTTCTAGATCTTTTAGTTTTTGTAAACATCAAAATATGTCAAATTTAGCATCAGCCATGTTGGAAATGTGGCCATACTAGAAAAACTGGTAGGAATAAATTTAAAATAATTTTTTTTAACTACTGGAACATATAGGAACATGTGGGCAAAATATTAAAATTTTCAAAAATTGTCATGCAACCACCTCTGGTTGAATTCATATGGAATGACACTCTACTATAGTATACACTCACAGGTTATTCGGAATGTCATAGTAAAATTTATTATCTGCTCTACACAATTCAGGAAATAATTTTTATGTCTGTCAATAAGTGCCACTTTGTGCTCTTTTGGAGGATCAGTATTGATTAATGTTTCATCCTCGCACCAGCTATTCTTAAAAATATCAGTGGGTTTTTCAAGATTTTGTGGGAATTTTACTGCGGTTCCTAATGTTACATCCTCGCACCAGCTATTCTTAAAAATATCAGTGGGTTTTTCAAGATTTTGTGGGAATTTTACTGCGGTTACTAATGTTACATCCTCGCACCAGCTATTCTTAAAAATATCACTGTGGGTTTTTCAAGATTTTGTGGGAATTTTACTGTGGTTCCTAATGTTACATCCTCGCACCAGCTATTCTTAAAAATATCAATGTGGGTTTTTCAAGATTTTGTGGGAATTTTACTGCGGTTCCTAATGTTACATCCTCGCACCAGCTATTCTTAAAAATATCAGTGGGTTTTTCAAGATTTTGTGGGAATTTTACTGCGGTTCCTAATGTTACATCCTCGCACCAGCTATTCTTAAAAATATCAATGTGGGTTTTTCAAGATTTTGTGGGAGTTTTACTGCGGTTCCTAATGTTACACCTTGCACAATTGCATGAATGATTCAGATCTTTTGATATTCGATGTGCATCAACACTGACATGGTAAACCTATTACCAAGCCAGTGGAATGCTAAACATAGCTGCTGTTAAGGTTACAAAGCTGCACTATTATTTATGAGGTGATTCAAGTAAGGATCCATATCTAAAAGTAACCTTTCTAATTTTGGAGATTAAATTATAAATCTTTCATTGTTTTCAAACTCATTCGTAAATGACAAATTTATTCGACTAAAAAGATATTTTTTTTGTGATGGAGATATTTGCTTCATCTTCAGAGAAATATTATGAATTGAAAAACAAAAAACCTCCACAATGGTTTTAAATATATGGGAAATTGTTGTTTTATTAATCACCAGACATTAATAAGAAATTACTAATTTATTATTGACAATTTTTCATTAGTCTAATATTTCAGTCAAAAAAAACAACTAATATCTTTTTAAAATTTACTAATAATATTAATAATTTACTATCATATATTATTAATACTGTAACCAATATAATTGTGAAACAAAATATCATATTAGAGAAAAATATTGCGTTATTAGGCTACTAATAATTATTATACTAATATAATTGGGAAATAGATTAAGAAACAGATTAACTCTACCATTTTACTCACCTTCTCTCCAGTTTTCTCTTTCACTAACGGTATCGCTCTACACTTGTTTCCACAGGTTCCAATTTCAATGGAAGAGAAGAAGATGGCAGAGATGGAATCAGATTTAATTTTGGTGGTTCCTTAACATCTGCCACATGTTTTTGAGGTGGTGAGAAAAGAGGATGTGTCATCGCAGGGAAAGGTAAGTTTTTCCCAAAGAGTATCGGTTGATTAGGAAAAAGGGGATGACCAAGAGATGGAGGAATAAGGCCTGGAACAGGATGAAAATTAGGGAAAAATGGGAAAACTGGAGGGACAAGTACATTAGGGAATCCAGGCATTGGTGGTAACCTTGGCCCTCCCAAACCAACCATCTCTGGTTTAAAATTAGTTGCCTTGGAAGTGACAGTACTTTGAGTTTTATCTTTGGGCTCCTTTCGTGTTTTGGTTCTACTCTTCCTGGGCTTTTTATCTGGCTCAGGTTTAGTTTCAATTTTTTCTGGTATTGAGGGCATATCTGGTGTTTTTGGTAAATTTACAGGATAGAGATCATTATCAAACATGTAGTCATCGTTAGAGCTCAAATTTTGATGTGGTACTAGACTGCTGACTCTATCTATTACACGAGACGGTACTCCCTCTGCTGTTTGGACTATAGGACTTACAGAAATGTTTGTCTTGGGTGAATTATTAGCTTTGATCAACAATGGCTTATCTTCAGGTATATCATTCACTTTATCAACAACTGGTTCATTAGCGCATGGAGGAACACCACTTGTCTTAACATTGCTATCAACTTTGTTGATGGGCACAGAAGAACTCTCCCTAGAAACAGAATGTTCCAATTTTTCGGTCTTGTCTTCTTTAATTTTTGTGATTTTTTTAAATATATTAAGCTTTTGCCTATCAGGCTCAGAACGCAGTTTCCCTACTTCTTTAATGACGGAACTTGTCGACACTGGTTGAAACAATGGCGGTGTAATCTGAGGGGGTTTAACATCTTCTTGATGTGACCCAGCATCAGAAGTGTCCGACGGAGGTGGTTTAGATTGGGCTTGAGGAGCGTTCACTTTTGAGACTTTACTTCCTACGCCGAGCTCAGCCGACATAGTGTGACTCATCATTCTAAGGGCACCCGACTTCAAAGCTTTTAGCTTAGAAAGTTCCTTCATGCTGGCAAGTTTCTTCACCTTAGGACGTCCATCAGTTGGTTTGCTTTCCTTCATCTCTTTAACTCTTTTCACTTTCTTTTTGTTTTCTTTGTCAATCTTTTGAATACCCTCGACAGTTTTCTTGGCAGGGATTTTCTTTGGCTTCTTCTCTCCAGTAACTTCAGGGGGCACTGTAGGGTAGGAAGAGGGCTGAGGAGAATTAGAGCGGGAGTTGGAGGGTTGTGGAGGGTTCGAGCTTCGGGGAGTTTGCCTTCTCTAGCCGGAGATATGAAGCCAGAAGTTGTCATCATGACACTGCTGATTTCACGGAGAGGTCTACCTTCCTCTTCCAACATCAACCTTCAACATTGCAAGAAGTCAGTGACAGTTACCAACATGACAAGTGAATATTAACTTATTATATATAGTGCCAGCTATTTTGAAGATAATAAGGGCTGAAACCATGTTTTATTGTATTTTCCATAATTTACCATAATTTTTATCAAACACTCAATTATTTAAATACATATCAAAACAGTGATTGAAAAGAGATTCGAAAGTCATATAAATATAATTAGGTCTACAAAAATCAGACTTAATAAAATAATTGAAAAAAGTAAGGTTTATTCACATAGAAATTTGATACTAATTTTAAAATCAGTCCCTACAAGATGGTTTTTATATTTTGTTTTGAAATTCCCCAATACTTTCTGCTGAAAACCCCCTTTAGTACACACAGTCATTATTCGAATCAAGTTAAATATGGACCTATCAGGTCAAAGTCATGAGTGGAAACTACAACAGTCCTTGTCAGTTTTCCTTTTATTATGAAAGCGTTGCCGGAAACCTACCTGGCTCGTTTTGCTGCTGGACTTTCAATCGGATCTCCGGGCGTTTGAAGACATTAGCCTTAGGGCTTGTAAGAGGTGATGCTACGTCTAAAGACAAAGGTGAGTGCTTGCTTGACTGCTCTTCCTCTGAAAAGAGACAACAAAGATAATAAAAAAAAAAAAAGTCAGCAGCCTAAATTAGACATAGGCCTATACAACAGACCCTCTCACACCCAACCTCTGAATGGTCTCCTCGGCATATCCGACCGTCCTGCTCTGGCGCTTGTTTGTGATTTACTGCTGTTTCACGAATTTGATATGGCTCTTTAGTATATAGAACAACATCCTACTTCAACACTTGTGGATATTTTGGGCTAAAGAAATGGAGATACTTAGAAGACAAGGCTAGGATGTCGACTTTAAAATTGAAAAATATTACAGACTTTTTTTCACTAGAAATAAATCTGTTTTCAGATTAAATATTTAGTTTTGTGTTGCCTTTGTTTTTATTGTAGACCATAGGCCTATGTAAAATATAGACACTTCAATATTTTTAAGAAAACCATAATATATTTTCTTAACTTTTTTTTTTTTTGCTTATCTTATTATTGGACTTATATTTTTTGGGTTTCAACCATGTCCCAATCTGTGAGTGATGTATAATTGGGGGCACACTGTTTATTAAGTATAGTCTACATTAGGGTTGTGGAGTCAGAGTCGTCGTTGGTTGCAATTTTGGGTTGAGTCGGAGAGGGTAAAAATGTAACTACTCAAAAAATAAAAAGTAATAATATTATAGCAATAACCTATATGGTTAAATATATATAATTTTAATTTCACACTTTTTTTAATTCTTTAAGATCAATATTTGTAATTTGGATTAACAAATTGCAAATATAATTCATAAACCCTAAGAAACTTTTCATGAAGTAATCTGTATTGGAGAATTCCATTGCAGTAAATTTTGTATTACTAATTAATATACTTTAGTCATTTCTGAAGGAGTCAGAGTCGCAGTCGGATAGTAGAAAAATAGTGGATTAGGAGTCCAAGGCTTGACGTAAGTGTACCAACGTTACAGACCTTGCCTAAATATACACTTTTGAATCAGGATTTTAAGAAAGACAATTTAACAAACTATCGGTTTTATTTTAACTAACCAATAAATCAGTGATAAATTATTTTCCTTTTGAAATGTAAATATAAAATTGTGAGTTAGATTATATTAATACTACATCAGGCTTAGATGTAAATACAAGAAGCCTATTTTACATGTGTCACAAAATAAGGCTTACAGGTAAAGTGAGAATATAGTAGGTCTAATAGTTGTATAATTTTTCAGTTTTTCTAATCAAAGATGGTATAAAAACAATGATTATTTGATGAGTGTTTTATAATCTAGCCTACCATTTAAATTAATATGAATCCACACTTTCACAAAAATATATATTAACATTTACCCAGGTACGTTGCCTAAGTGTGTCTTTTTTACTTATAGCAACTTAAGAATTGTTTATGACAACACCAAAATTATATACAAAATAAATAAAAATAAGCATATTCATAATAAAGAGTTCGCCTTGTTTTTATGGCTCGTGTGTTTTCTCTTAAGTTTATTTTTAAAAGTATGAATTCAACCCATCTTTAGTTAATGGGTGTTGTGTCTCAATTCGATAAGATAGGCCTTTGTAAATAAATTATATTTTTCCAGGACAGTTCTTAAAGAAAGTAGATCTATCTTTATAAATTAAAACGCAGGTAACAGTGCAATATTTACAAACCCACAAATAATATTTTGGCTCTAGTTTTAAAGATTTACACCGCATAAATTACATCAAAAGTCACAGGAATAAAAGTTAAAATTAAAAATGTTAGATAATGCTCAATAGAAGGTGAATTACCTTCCAATTCTGGAAACATAGGAGGTAGGTGTTCATGAACATGAACCAGGCGTGTGACCACCTCCCTACTGCCGGGTTTCAAGAAGTTGAGGTGAGATTCTCGAGGGACAGGATACTTGGGAACATCAAACACACATGGCACTGGTTCAACGTTCTTCACATACTCATCCAGGTCTTTTAAACTTACACCCATATCTTCGAATGCAAGCGCTAAATCCTCAAGAGTTGGTATTGTGTGGCCACCTTGAAGAAATAAATAATATTATTATTATTAGAGTTATACGCTTTAAGTACTAATTATGCTAATGGATTAGGAATTGGGAAGGTTAAATTAGAGGAAGTGAACCCAAATTTGTGTGGAGGGAGAGTGGAAAACCATTTAGGAAAAACCACCCCAGTTCACCTGACCAAGATTCGAACCTCAATCTCCCCGTCCTCGGCAGTCGAGCTCAACACATCTAGCGCTTTAGCCACTACGCCACCGAGGCGGTTAAGAAATAAATAAAATAAGAACTAATAATGCAATATTTTCCATGCATATATACAACTTTCACTAACTTCTGCACCAATACTGTAGACAGCTAGAAAAGTTAATAGAAAACAATTTTTAACGTCTGGTTTCCATAATTATATTCATTCATCCCCAAGCTTTGCCTTTCATATGTACTTAATTATAGTGTGTTGCTTTCTTCCATCTTGATACACTTGAAATGTACAATTTATAGTATTGGCAGGATGGCAGCATAATAAAGTCACAACCGAGTTACCGGTGACTGTGATATTAATGATAGCTTTCAGTAGCTGATGATACCCACACGTCCATCACAAACTCTGCTTTAAATTGTGAGTGAAGAATGACTCTAAGCAAGGGACAATCCCTGGATAGCTTTGTAGAAAATTGATGTGCAAGCCAAATGTCCAGGGCTCAATTCCTGTGTCCAGGTTTCCTTTTTTTAATCTATTTGAATATTCTTTCATATAATTTTACCTATCTTTGTTATAGATATTAACTAACATTATTCTGTAATTAAGGTGAATTTTTTATTTGTTGAATTATATATAATTATTTTCAACATTAATATGACTATCGGAATTTTTTTAATATAACCGATATAAGAATATGGATCTGGGCTTAGTAAAATTATGTAGCCTTATTAAGCAGGTTTTTATTTCAAAGCTATTAAATCCTTCCCCTTTAAGTGAGTTTTCCCCAAAACTATGCTCTTTAATCTCCCATTTAAAAAAATAAATGGTACAGAAGTCCGCACCTTCTCGCTCTATTGTTTGAAAATGTAGATATTTACTAAAAACTGATAATATATATGTGAAATGAAATAATATACATATATTAGGTGTTGCAAATCTTCATGCCATCACATTGCTATTAAATTTCTCATCCATAAATTTCGCCTAAGAGGTTTAAGTAAAAACAACATACACTTTTTAAGAGACTTACTTATATTTAATTACTCTATAGCATTGGAGAATTATTGCGTTAAACTTAAGTAGTATCTCTTTACAACTAAAGCTTACAAAATTGTATTAATATATTTGCCAATATCTCAGAAACTGTTGGTTTTATAAAAATATATTTCATATACAAGTTTTATATTTTTAATAGTACTGCAATTTTGTAATGATGTTATTTGATATCTCAATCATTGCGGAGATACGGAAGTTTCTGCTTCTGTAAAGTACCCTAAAATTCATTTTCATGGTAGAATGAAAATAGCCAGTTTATTTATAATCTTAATCAACACCTAAATAAGAATTTTAATCAAAATCATTAATCGATTTTGAGAAAATCTATTTTTTTCTCTTTTCGCCCTTTTTTAAACTACTCTAAATTTTAAGTTTAAACAGACAGACATCATTGCGAAGACCACTTTTTAGGGCTTGGGGGGTCTTGAGACGTCGACATCCATCAACATTTTAGGTTAGATTTTCTTTTGAGGTCATAATACTTTTACCTTTTGTGTTCGAAAAGTTAAAATATATGTATATATTTACATATAGCTACCCGCCTCGGTGGCGTAGTTGGCTAATGCGCCAGTCGTGTTGAGCTCGACTGATGAGGACAGGGAGGTCGAGGTTCAAATCTCGGTCGGGTGAATTGGGGATGGGTTTTTCCTAAATGGTTTTCCACTCTCCTGCACGCAAATGCGGGTTCACTTCCTCTAATTCAACCTTCCCAATTCCTAATCCATTAGCGTAATTAGTACTTAAAGTATATAACCTGAATGGGTAGTAAGACGCGGTGCTAAATAATAATGATAATACATATAGCTTGAAAGTTATTGGTTTTATGAAAATATGCTTCGATTAAAATATTTGTATTATAAAGAGACCTACATATTTGTAATGATAAGTAATTTCATATCTCAAAATAGTTTAGGAGATATTATAAAAAAAGATAATTTACGCATCAGACCAGTGCCCTTAAAGTCATTTTAACGAAATAATGAAAGAAGCAATTTTGTTTGGAATATTTATAAATGTTTAGAAATGAAATTTAATCAAAATCGTTATAGCCGATTTTGAGAAAATCAACTTTTTCTCTCTTTTTTGCCTTTCAGTAAACTACTCTTAATTTTAGGTTTAGATATCAAATTCCAAAAATCCTTCAGGGCAAACCCTATGAAAACCCTATATACCAAGTTTTAGCCCGATCGGTAAAATAGTTTAGGCTCTAGTTGGAGGTACAGACAATCAATCAAAAACATTTTTTTTATTGGGGGAGGGGGGTGGTCATGAAAGGTCAAGATTCATCAAAATCTTGAGTTCTTTATTTACGATCACAATACTTTCTCTACCTGTAAGATAGCGAGAAAATAAAAATGAATACTCAAGGTGAAGGTGAAGTCTACCTAAAGTCAACTTATTGTTTACTCCCACAGAAGGTAATTACTAAGAATTCAGTTGACATTAATGTCAAATTTATGGTGAATGATAGCTATTAGCTACATTAGCTTTACACTTATATTACTTACCGTGTTCTGAAAACCTGTGAGTCAATTGAGCTATTTCTTGTAAATATTTATGTAAAATATCGATCATGATTTCCAATGGTGTTGTATGAATACCTTGCCAGCCAATTGTTTGACAAATCTGAGCAACTACAATTTTCAAAACGTTTCTTGAAAAGCTTGACATTATAAGAAATTACGTAATTATATATTTATGGGAATTCAAAATAAATTAATAAAAACGCATATTATATTAATGAAAACAATTCATAAGTTTACAACATTTTCAGAGTGAATAGCAAGTAAATACTAAATAGGAAAGAAATGATTAACATAATACCACAGATAACAAACCACACACATTTAGATTATAGTCTTTATACAGACTTATTACTTATAGACTAAACAAGCATAGAAACTGACACTGCACTACGCAAATCGAATACATATTTCTAACAATCTTTCTTTTAGTTATTTATTTATTCAGAATTTGTTTTAAAAAGAGCCAAAATTGCTTCATATGCATATAAACACCCTAATGTAGGAGTGGTTCATTCACTAACTTGTTACATACATTTAGGAAAGTGAGATCATTTATAGAGTGTAAATTATTGGTCCTCACCCAACCATATTATTTTAGATGCACTCACTCCACTAATAGAAAAATTACAAATAAACATAACAGTATATAAAAAAACTTTAAAAAGACAAAACAATAATAAGTACATAAACATTCTGCTCCAATTATAACATCAGTTGTTCTGGTCAAAACTATTTTCCAGAATGTACCCCTTAACTTCCTTTTTAAAAAGATTAAGTTTATTAATATTCATTTCTTATGTTATTATATTGAAAAATTGTAGTCCCTTAATCTTTATTGAGTAGAGTCCGAAAGTAGTGGTGTTTACTCTGTTCTGGAAATAATTATTCAGACTTCTTGTAGAGTAATTCCCCAATTTTTATGTTACTAATAGTTAGGTTACAACCGCATCCAAGAAAATGGCTTCTGTTAGTTTCAAAATATTCAACCTTTCAAGCTTATTGACACCGTCCTCACCACTGGTCAGCCGAAAAATATTTTTAGTGCTATGTTTTGTAGTCTTGTTAGTGGTATTAAGTGACTTTTAAAAGTATTAGTATTTACCCCAGATTACATTTAAGTAGGACAAGTGAGAGTTAACCAGAGCACAGTAGATGGGTTTTAACACGTTCGAAGTGAATTTGTAGGAGAGTTTCCTTAGCACCCCAGATGGACCCTAACTTTTTTTTTGTGACATGGTTAATATTTGTGCTCCAAGATAGTGAAATATCATTGATCGGTCCAAGATATTTTGCTTTTCTTATTTACTTCAGTATTTTTTTTTAGACGCTCGCAAATGCACTCGGTAATACAAAGGTTCTTTCTACTTAATATCTTGAAAAGTTCGCATCAATTCCCAAACGTATATCATACTTTTATTTGTAAAAATAACTTCAATCTATACTTTTTAATTGCTTTTACACTGCCACAGAAGTAACCAAATTCAGAAATGCTTAGATATAGTAAATATATTTTTGTAAGGTAGTATTTAATTTCCAAATGTTTCCTTAACTGGGATGTGCAAATCTCGATCGATAGATGTAAACCTTCAAGCTATTTTTTTTTATAAGTGTAACTATATATTACCACTGTATTTATTTTAATTACGATATTATCTAGACATTATGATGATATAAACTGTACTTTATTTACAAGTTACTACAATGATTTTTTAATTGAAGGTAATACAATTGCCTATTTGTGATCCATCAAACTACAGGCCTATCTCACTTAAGTCTTCCATATCAAAAATATTAGAGAAAATAATGAAAGTTAGATTACTTAGTTTTTAGAGAAAATAAATTTTTTCAAACACCCCCAATGTGGATCTACCCCTAAATAATAAGTTTATTTAAATGTGTATAAGGGTTCATCCACCAACCTCGGTGGTCTTGGGGTAAAGTGCTTTTCTCAGGACCCTGTATATTTGGATTCAAATCCAACCTGGGTCAATGATTTTTTATTGAGCGAAAAAATCCATATTAATTTTTATTTCAGTTAAAAATGCCAGAAACCAAACCTACCAAACGCAAGATAACGGTAGAATCTCCAGCAAACAAGAGCAAAGATTCCCAGCGGCGTCCGAGTGTGTTTGAACGGCTAGGAACCAAAGCTACATCTACCAGCCAGCCAACCACAGAGAACACATGCAGAAATTGGCTACAGAATGGAAACTGTCCATACGGCAAGAGCTGCAAGTAAGTTGACTCATAGCATTGTACATACTGATATGTACCTCACATTGAACCAGGAGGAGTTATTTAGGTAAATCAAGGCTATCGTGCACTTATACTGGTAATAGGTCTTGGATGGACGATAAAGTGAACTGAATATTTAAACAAGCTGTTTCGAACTTGTCTTATTACCCCTTAAACAAGGGTTGTTAAGTGGCAGTATATGTACTGTCCCGGCGATCTTATATCATCCTATTCAGTATGATGAAAAATTAAATTTAATACTCTTTTATTCACTCTAAGCTGCCTGGGGAAAAATGGGAATTTCTCTTGGAATACCTGTAAGGAACAGGGAATTTGGTTTTAGTAAAATAGTAGCAACCCTGTAAATGCCATGGAAGTCTTTCTTATGACCTTGAATTGATTGTGTGAACTAAATGTCAAAAATCAGAGTTTGGTTTGACAATGATGAAAAGGTTGGGGTTGAATCCTGACTGGGTGTTCTTAGGTGGGGGTTTTTTATGAGAAAAACTACCCTACTACACCTGGCTGGATCTAAACTTTTGACCTACTGGTCACGGGCAAACCATAAGCCTACTAGGACAAGCTTTGTATATAATCTACTTGCCCATCATTGCAGACGCTTAATATTTTTAGTTATAAGTATATATTTGTTTTATTTTAGATACGCTAGCACCCATACACTCATCAGTCCTTCCAAACGTGCTGCTAAGAAAGAAGGCGACGTAAAACAGAAGCAGGTAACATAAGGAATGGGACTACAGTCCCGTTTTCATAGGAAGGGCCTTTTAGTAAATACTACTATGTTATTAGTGTTGTTTTATAGTTATTGATGATATCTATCAAAAGTGACAGCTGCTGATCAAAAGACTTGATGTATGGATAAATGAAAATAGATATAATTTTTTTAACTGTCAGATAAGGAAGGGCCATTAGTATGAAAATGGGCTGTATTAATTCAGTAATTATAAATTTTCTGCCTGGCCATGGTCAAAAGTGTTTAGGCTTTGTGATTCAAAATTTGCTCAGGCGTCAACAAGATACTATGATTCAAATCTTGGCAGGATTAAAGCTTAAGGATTATATCTTTAATCAATTTTGTTGTTGTTGTCAATCAATTTTCCATCTACTAAAATAGCAGACTATTTGATATACTGATAAATGAGTTGACCTAAAATCTTGACTATATTCAACCCTTTGTCCATGTATCTTGGTGAGGGAGGGTGTCAGTTGTAAGATTGAGATATAATGTGCAATTTAAGTACTTTGCCATATACTAACAGCTCAACATCTTAGCGAGCAATCAATATCATGTCTGTCTATTGAACTAAGAATCTTAAAGTCACTTTACAGCATATCTTTATCATAGGTGGAAGTGAGACTTCTTTTCAAAGGGGTGAATTAATGGCCAAGAGGCCGGTTGTTGTGTCTTTTATAAAATTAATTTAGTTTGTGAGTCATTTATTAAATGAAATAAAAAATAAAGTAAAAAATAAAAGTCTGTCACCGAAAAAAAATTGCAGATTCTTACAAAGGTATATTTTATAGCATGTGAAACTGTACCGGTCAATCATTAAGGGTGTTTAATAATAAACTCATCTTCGAAAGAAGCAAGTGAGAGTGACAATTTCCACCTTAAGTGTCACTGAACTGGTAATTCAGTAGGTCAGTGTTAGTTGGTGGCTTAATCTGTACAGTGATATTAAAAAATCAGCCATGGCAGATACATTTGAGTGATATTGTCAAAAAGAAGGCTTCCTCGGAATCTCGAGAAACAAGGGAGTAAGCCGAAGCTACATAAAGCTGATATAAAACTCTGTCATATTTTTACCTATTGTAAAATTCTAGACATTTTATTTTTTATTTAAAACACTTTGAATTTTTTTTTTTTTTTAGTGTGTGACACCTTACTATATTCAGGCTTTGATAGTATTTAGTGCAAATTATAATAATCATCACCTGGCCGTATTCAATTTAATCCCAAAGCTTGTTTGTCTGTAAACAAACCCGCACATGTTTGTATTGAAAATTCTAATGTTCGTGCAAAGAGCTAGAACTAACAAATCAATCATATTTTGCTGTAGGTGGGTCACAGTGGTCAGGCTAGCAAGGACGACGCCAACAAGCGACTCCACTCCACGGTAGTGGTGAAGAAGATTCATAGCCCAGAACTGAACTGGGAGAACTGGGACCAAAGGGACTTGGAATACGAGGACGAGAAGGTCCTTGAGAAGAGACGTCAGCTTCTACAAAGAGAGCTGGAGTTACAGATGAAGCGCGAAAAGGAAGAACACCGCCACAAGGACAACAAGTCCAAGAAGGTGTGTAGTATGACACACCTGCATATAATATTAGGATAATATCAATAGGGGTGTGCGAAGGCCACTTTTTATATGTGAAGCGAAGTCGAAGCAAATCTTGAAATCTGTGAAGAAAAGTCAAAGTCGAAGCTACCTAGGATTTTGTTGTTGTCACTTAACACTACTTTTAATTTTTAAATTAATTATTTTTCCGATCTTGTCAGTAACAAGGGACAGGAAAATTTACTTATTTGTGACCTAAAGATTATATTAATAATTAATGCACACAGGTTTGCTGATAAGCTTAGTAACTTATCAATTAAGTTTTAATTTTTACTTATATCGTGGAGTTTATAAACATTATTTTGCAAACTTTACTTTTGCATGTTTTTATTCTGCATTTCTCTGATAAAAATTTAAAATTAAATTCTGTTTTAGTTTCCTACATTCTGTATCAGTCATTTTGAATAATAAAGAAAATGTGAGAAAGCTATGAAAAACTTCTGTGTCATAATGCACTTGTAAATTTGTCACAGATAATTCCAAAGAGATAGAATATTAAGGACCAAACATTAGATGCAAGCTGTGATGATAGCACAACTAAAGCACTTTCTCTGCTTCATACCAGTGACCATAGTTTATTTCTTTATAGGTATTTTTATTTCTTACAAAACAATGTTGGCGATAGCGACTAATATATTTCCATTTACTTAACCGTTTTTTATCCATGCTTACGTATTATAGTTACATTATTAGTCATTGTTAAAATTCTGTTTAGTAATGGTTTTAAAATGATCAAATATTGAAAAATGTAAAATTTAGTAAGATCAAATTAAATCGCTTGATGAATTATTGAAGTTTTATCCTTCCTTCAAATATGCGAAGATTATTGTAGTTGTCAAAGTCGAAGGAGGTTTAACCCTCAACTTTGACTTTTTGAAGCTTTGCACACCATTAGATATCAAATTCGCTACTCTCAATTAGTACTGCTATTGAATGAAATCGTTAATCAATATGATTATTACTATTTTCAACTCTTAGCTTGTAAATCCCAAATCCCAATTAATAAAAGTTGTGGCATATAAATGAAATGACTATATTCAGAATTGGGTAATTTTGTTGTTGTAACCACTATTAGTATTTTTTGTTTTTTCATTAAACTACCTTACCGGCAAATTATAAATATAGTTGATCTGACCTTCATAATCTAGTGATTTTGCCCAAAACAAGAATATTGCTTTACCAAGTTTTTTTACTATCAACATTTTTTAGTTTTTATTTCATCTGCATGCTATGGTACAATGGTACATAAATGGGTAAAATATATTTAATGTGAAGCTGGATGCATTGACAAACATTTAAAATTATAAATGTTGAATCGGAATCAAGAACTGAGGAATTGTGTGTAAGTTTAAGTACGAGAGTTGGAATCGATAAAAACTGAGTTGTGACATCTCTACTATAGTGTAATTGCTGGTGAGGTTCGATGAGGTACAAATAAATTATTTACCTATGTTTGTCTTAAACCAAACATATGTAGGTGATTTGGGAATCAGAGAATATATTGATTTATTAAATAGCCAGATCAGGGCTTTATCTAGATAGTGTAAATATCCTCTGAAAACTTTCACATATTTTGTTTGTTTTTGTTTGTCCAACAACTCTTTCAATACATAATTTTTTTCCCTTCAATTTTGATAATCATATTCATATTAATTTTCTAGTTATTATAAAAATATAAATCATCATAATATAATGAATACATTTTGTTAAAATGTTTCACATTCAGCTAACTGGTAAATAAATAAATAGTCTGTGGTCTTGTTGCTAGATTTTTTTTAGTTTGGTTTTTGCTATGTTCATAATAGTTCGTGAAGCTTCTAAAGTTCTATTTGTCTTTGAAAAGAATATCTTATACTTTGCTTTGAAAAAAATTCCAGCTCTTACAATATTATGAAACTTCACCAATGAAAATGTTGACTATCTTAAATACTCAATTTAGGTTATATTTTTGCCACTTTGAGCTCTTGTATTCATTACAAATTATTTTTATTATGAAAATATTCACACTTTATTTCAGCTTCAAGAATATTTAGTATATTCAATTTTGAGTTCACTTTGTATTATTAAAGTTGACTTACAGCCCTAGTAATATCTCTAAATCTTTTTCTTTCAAACCTCAAATTTATCAAATTCAAATAATCTTGAAAATATGACGGACTTGAGATACAAAGGACTTTGTCCCTGGTTTTATTAGAAGTTTTTTAAATGACCTACAGCAGTAGATGTGAAAGAAGTATCAATCAATTATTGTTAATTGTTCATCCAGGGCGTGAGTAGTTCCTCTTCTACATCTGGTAGCTCCAGCAGTTCATCTGACTCGAGCTCTAGCAGTGATGAGTCGAGTTCAACGTCCAGCTCCACTTCCACAGACTCCCGACGCAGGAAGGGGGCTAAACACAAGAAGGTTGGAAAAAGGGACTCGAGCTCCTCCACTTCCGAGACCGACAGAGGGCGCAAGAAGAAATCCTCCAGCACCAGGTCATTGCTTGCATATTATTATAAATAATAAAACTATTACTAATAAAACTATTACTAATAAAGTTAGGTGTGAGGTGGCATGTTTGAATGGCACAAAAGAAAGTCTGGAGTTTGATTCCGGTTTGGGGGGCACATAGTGGATGTATCTGCATTGTAATACCATTGTAGCCAATACTAATACTTAGCTAATAGTAAATAAAATAATTCGAAAGATAAACGGTCGAGTTAATTAAATAATTATATCCTAATTTTTTATCTGTTTTTGTGGTTCAAAATAAACCAAAAGGTTGAACTTCAATACAATCATAGTTAATAGCAATTTTAACAAGTACCTTTCAGAAAACCAAAATAAAAACTCCCTAACTCAATTTTATAGATCTTTGAGTGATATTTCCACTTCAAAATGTACTACTAGTTAAATTTTCATTATATTTTAGCACAGACTTTGATTCAAAACATTACAAAAAATCATGTGTTTTAACTCTTTTGTGTGCATATAACCTGAACAGGCAGTGAGACACAATGAAAATGTAAGCAGTTTAGTTAAGTTAATAAGATGTTTGTTGGATATTGAAGTGATGGGCATGAAGCCAAGAGGAAGACCAAGGTGACTGTAGCGAGCACAGAGAAGTGTGGAGGGGAGAGGAGAGACTGGGTCAGGGTGGAGGAGGAGATTATACGTGGGAGAGACTTATGTTCCAAATGGACCTGGCTGGTGGCTGTTCATGATGATGATGATGATGATGAATTCAGTTTGTATCTCTTTACTTCTCTTGAAATTGCCACAAAAAAGAAAAGGAAATTATATCTCTGTTGTTTCTCTTAATGAATAAAAAATAAAATTGATTTCTCTTTTTAGTTTAATTTTTGATTTTAACAAAAAAATTTCTCTCTGATAAGAAACCCTGGCTTGAACATGTGTTCTCATCATCGTTGTCGTTGGCCTGTCGTCAGTCCGTCCGCCCGTATCATTGTTTCAAGGCTCTGGCTGGTTCAGCTTGGTAAATCACCGCCATCTTCCTCTATCTTTCTCCCTCATTCCACCCACTCTACACCCTTTGCTTGTACTCCCTTGTTTTCCCACTTCTTGACTTCACTTTTGGCCTTATTCCTCTACCTTTTAGTTCCAACGTTCTTTTCAGCAATCTCTTTCTTCCAATCTCTCACTTCCTCTCTTACCTCATTCAGGCCCTGTATTCCTGCTCCTCATACAACTTTTTTTTTAATCAATCTCTCCTGTTGACACTTAGGTATGCAAGAACTTGACTAAGTGGACACTACCGTGGGTTTGCTTGCATCATCATAAGTTAAGATAGTGTGCCTGGGACCACACGATCTGTTCACTAAGTATTCAATATGCGTTCTTGCATACCACCCAATATCCTCCCTATAAACTTATAACCCTCTTCTTCTTTCCTGACATCTATTGTCAATATGTGTGTAAATTTGATACTATCAGATAAATATTACAAAAATCTTCACTTGAGGTTAAACTAGAGCAGCAATTTTTAACTTTTTTCAACTCACTGCACACTGGATAAGGCACTAAATTTATCAAAGCACAACATTAGTTTTTTTTTTATGGGGAGAGCTTAATATTAAAAAACTTATATTAAGAATATTTTTAGGACCAATAACTAATATTCTAATAATTGTGTTCTTTTTAAAAACAATGTTGATCATAGGTTTATTTTTTTCTTTCTTTGTTTTTATCTACCGCCAAACTTCCACGTCAAACCTTCTGACCCTTTGCAGCACACCGGTTGAAAAATGTTGTACTAGAGCTTCCAATAAACAACCCCCATTGTTGTTGTTTTTTTTGCCGGGAATGTTTAACTTTTTATTTAAATTGCCTGTGTTACTAATATGTTTAATTTTTCAACTAGTTTATTAAAAGTTAACAGACTTAGTTAATGTTGTGTTTTACACTTCAACTTTTCCAACTCATCGAAAACTCTATTCAATCTCTTTAACAGTTTATTCCAATCGTCTGATATAATATTTTAGATTTTAGAATATCTATAATGGGGCTTATAAGAATTAAATATAGTTCAAATTCAATATTAATTACGTAATTTAACAAACCTAGATCCTTCATTTACCTTAAGAACCTGAATCTTGAAAAAAATTATGAACACGAGGAAATATGTACATAACAAAATGATAGAAAGTAGAAATAGTAACTCAATGTTTTTTATTTTCTTTGACCAAAATGAATGCATCCATTATAGAATTAATAAATTCAGATAAGTGTTAAATCAATGGTATGGGTTTTGGTTTTTTAGTTTTCCCTATAATTATGTTGAGGCTGAACAATCAATAAGCAGTATTAGAGCTCTAAAACAAATACCAATTAAAAATTAGGATATAAAGTAAAAACATATCAGATGTTTTCTGGGATCTTTAAATCTCTAATATCCTTAAGGTTTAAAGGGTTAAAGGGTCCTATCCCTATTAATAACTTAAATGTGATCTAACCTCATATTGAGAAGAAGACATTTTCTTCTAATTTTTTATGTTTTAAAACTAATCAGAATATGAAATTACTTAGATAGTAGACACACAAAACAGTTGACAAACTTTGTGTTGTAAGACTAAAGATTCTAGAAACATTTGATTAAGCGAAAAGAGGTTTTCCTTTTAGAGATATGATTAATAAAATAAAATATTTTCACATAAAATTTGTTTTTTGAGACAGCATTTTGTTATGCTAGAACTAAACTAAGCGGCAGACTGATGCATTACTACTTCACGGAACTGCTCTGCGGCAACTATGTAATGTGAGTTTATGCCGTCTGCCAGCATAATTTTTATTCACATATTTGCTTTATTGCTTCATTACAGTTTTACGCCGAGTGTTTTTTTTTTCTTCTGCTCTCCAGTGATTATATACTGCTCCAACTTTATAGTGTTTTATTCTTTTATGGATGCCATTACAATTTTGGTATAGAAAGTGTTGGTTTAAATTATAAGAGATGCCCGGCACACTTACCTGAGTATTGTTGGAATAGATTTTTTTTAGGTAAAAAAGACACAAAAACACATTTTTAAAGACAAGCTTTCTCTACTACGGGTAGCTTCTTCAGATTCATAGATTAAACTGTTATTCTAGGTCATACAGTAAGGTTGACTGTTAACAGCTGATTTTGTTTCCCAATTAGGTTTGTGCTATATAGATGGCAGCACTTGGAATAGATAAATAGAAAACTAAGCAACTGTGTTATATTTTTTTTTACATCCATTACTGTTTACACCCTTGGGTCTGGGCTATTTTTTTAATAAAGCCATATATTTTCCACTACCAGCTTGCCAGGCCTGTCAGAGCTTCATAAGCCTTGTACTCTAACTTAAGATTAGGACAGGCACAACATCCAGTCCCAGGCCGTTAATCCAGCACTATAAATGGGTAAACCCACATTTCACCAATGATAAATTTTTCGGTCATGCCGGAAATCGAACCCAGCACCCTATGTGTGGACATACACGCAACAGACTCTGTTAAGGCGTCGGATTAGCTGTTTTATATGAAAGTTTATTATTATGGCATCAAAATGTTTAATATATATGGAATAAAATGCATTAAGGAAAATATAATATGTAATTAAATAAATATGATAGAATTATAGAAAAATAAAGCAAATACTAGAGATGTGTTGAATCCCATCTTTCTTGAATCCCAATCTTAAATTTTCTTTCAATCTTGAATCTAAATTTGACTCCTTGGAAGTTGGAACATTAAATTCGTACAGTGTTTAGTATGATGAAATTAGTTGAAATAGAATTTTGAAAAAATTCAAATTATTAAAGGCTTGGTACCGTTGACAAAAGCTATTTTGTTTGCCATATTTTTTGCGTCATCAAAAACAAATATTACCCTTCTTGAGTAAACTAATTATATAAATATATATATTTTTTCAATGGTTTTGTTATTTTCCCAACTACACAAGTCTATATAATTACTGTTACCAATTTGCTTAAAATTTTGATTTCAAGATAAGGCCTTCCGTAATGTTTTTCTAGATATCTATTTGAGATTTTTACAAATCTTGATTCTCTCAAATACCTTAGGATTCAGGAGATTCAAGCGTCCCGTCTCTAGTAAAAACACTAAAACACACTTCAATATCATATTTTGATGCTTTCATTGCATCTTCCTTATAAATATGCAATAAAAGCATTGAAATCTTTAAATGTGTGTAAATATATGTTGTGTTTTTACTTTTATTGGTGATTTATTTTTTATCATTCTATCCTATTTATTTAGCTACATACCAAAATTGTTAAAAATGTTAAGTGTTTTCGTAGGAAGGATAAGATTTCGTCTGGTTGACGCTAGGGGCCTGTAATAATTTGGTGATATTTTGATGTACCAGATTTCGTGTATGGTTGACGCTAGGGGCCTGTAATAATTTGGTGATATTTTGATGTACCAGATTTCGTCTATGGTTGATGCTAGGGGCCTGTAATAATTTGGTGATATTTTGATGCACCAGATTTCGTCTATGGTTGATGCTAGGGGCCTGTAATAATTTGGTGATATTTTGATGCACCAGATTTCGTGTATGGTTGACGCTAGGGGCCTGTAATAATTTGGTGATATTTTGATGTACCAGATTTCGTCTGTGGTTGACGCTAGGGGCTTGTAATAATTTGGTGATATTTTGATGTACCAGATTTCGTGTATGGTTGACGCTAGGGGCCTGTAATAATTTGGTGATATTTTGATGTACCAGATTTCGTCTATGGTTGATGCTAGGGGCCTGTAATAATTTGGTGATATTTTGATGCACCAGATTTCGTCTATGGTTGATGCTAGGGGCCTGTAATAATTTGGTGATATTTTGATGCACCAGATTTCGTGTATGGTTGACGCTAGGGGCCTGTAATAATTTGGTGATATTTTGATGTACCAGATTTCGTCTGTGGTTGACGCTAGGGCTTGTAATAATTTGGTGATATTTTGATGTACCAGATTTCGTCTGTGGTTGACACTAGGGGCCTGTAATAATTTGGTGATATTTTGATGTACCAGATTTCGTCTATGGTTGATGCTAGGGGCCTGTAATAATTTGGTGATATTTTGATGCACCAGATTTCGTGTATGGTTGACGCTAGGGGCCTGTAATAATTTGGTGATATTTTGATGTACCAGATTTCGTCTGTGGTTGACGCTAGGGGCTTGTAATAATTTGGTGATATTTTGATGTACCAGATTTCGTCTATGGTTGATGCTAGGGGCCTGTAATAATTTGGTGATATTTTGATGCACCAGATTTCGTGTATGGTTGACGCTAGGGGCCTGTAATAATTTGGTGATATTTTGATGTGCCAGATTTCGTCTGTGGTTGACGCTAGGGGCTTGTAATAATTTGGTGATATTTTGATGTACCAGATTTCGTCTGTGGTTGACGCTAGGGGCCTGTAATAATTTGGTGATATTTTGATGGTACCATATTTACCGCCTGGGGGTATAACATTGATTAAAGTCCAGCCTATCGGTCTCAACTTGACACTACAGGGTTTTATTTATTTTTGATCTTTTGTGTTGAATCAGTGACCACATTCATTCTCTTTCGTAGTGTTTATCTTGTGATACAATTGGATTTTGTTTTGCGCTGTTAGCATTCAATTCGGCTTTAAAAATCTGTTTATGTGTTTATTATTGTTTCATCCAAACAATTTCTTTAGCTCATCTATGGTGGGAGTGTAGGTTACTGACAACTAGCAGAAGGTGTTTATTTGAAACACTGGCTGGAAGTACTATTAGGATCATTTGCTAGCACTTTATATTGATAAGCAAATTTATAATAGGTTGACGTTAGTGACTTTGAGCCAAGAACCTTCTGCTAGCTTTCACTTACCTACATTCCTACAATGGATAAGTTATCCTCCATTGCCACTCAGCTAAGTGTGTTATTTTAAATAATGTACAAAGTGTGTGTGACTTCCATAGTGTTTCAATGAAATTCTTTTAAGATAGAATGGCTTTGATTTTGGAATTGTGACAAAACATACATTTAAATTGATAGGATTGATATGATAAGGTTTGACATAGTCCTAGGTTCAATTCTTGGCATTTGTTTTACTTGGTGTTAAGTCTTTTCTAGACTAGTATTAAGTTTGTTGTAAGCCATGTGCCGATGTAATTATTCGGTTCAGAAAGTGCACATCGAAAACCTTTTATTAATTTTTGTTGAATTTTTTTTTGTGGAACAATGAAGACTGCTCATTTACAAACAAAAGTAATGTTAAAAGAAAAAACTACACAACAGGGCTTGTTTAGTTAAATATAGCATTGTTTGAAATTTAAATTTGCACAGTTGTAAAAAAAAGGTACTTAGTAAAATATTGGATCAAAATTAAAATTAAAATTGATATTTGAAAATTATATTGATTTTCAGTGACTAAACAAAAGTAATGTGTACATTACTTATTACAGGCACTAATTTTTCGAAATTAAATTATTTTCTAGCATATATCAATTTAAAATAAAATGTATCATACTGTAATAGCTGCCAGCCTATTGTTGTTTAAAATAAACTGACACACCCATCTTGTGTGTTGTGCTAGAGTTTATGGGTTCCATAAACATCATTACACTGTTGATAGGACTGGAGGGGAGTGAAGGAGTTAGTTCTAATTAGGGCTTTGCAAGTATTTGGATTCTGAGCTTCAAGTTAAGTTTGTCAATAAAACTTGAGATTGAGATTGAAAGTTTTGTAGGGTCATCATTTTCAAGATTTCTCTTGATGTACATAAAAATCAATTTTTAGACACAATGGTAAGTATAGGCTATTTAATTTTAATGATATCAACAGTTTCACATATAAATAATTCAGTAACTTAACAAATTGGTAAAATTAATATAAAATTTTACCACATTAACGTATTAAACTTTTAAAACTACTTTGAACCATTAAACTTATTCAATATTTTCATCCATTTTGAATGATCATTCATTTAAGTTGCATTGCCATTACAAGACAATGAAAATAAAAATAGTTATATAGTTTAAATAATTAAATAGTCATTAATTTTACTATTTTTACATTGTCCCTTTCTAGAATTATAGTTTCAGTTAAATTTAACATTTAGAATACATATTGATTGTTTTCGAACCTAATATATTTAAAACTTGTATAAATATTTTCAAGAAAATTAGGAATGAAATTATCAGGGAAAGATTGGGGTACAGGGAGTACATGAGATAGTAGGAGAAGCAATACTGAGATGGTATGAACATGTAATGAGGATGGAAAAAAAGAGAATGCAAAAAAAAAAAAAAATGTGGCAATGAAGTATGTAGGAAAAAGACTGCAAGGGAGGCCAAGAAAGGGATGGGAGAAGAATAACAGAAAGTGTTCAGGTGATAGAAGAAGAATGGAATAAATTAAAGGAGGTGGAATGGTTACTAAAACAACTCGTCCACAGGCTGGAAACAGTTGATGTGATAAATACGTTCATCTTCAAAACTAGTGTTAGTTATTAATTTAGTTCAAGAATTACATATGTCAAACTGTCTAAAATCAGTGTTGATCAACATTGCAATAAATAATTTACCAAACTTATATCATTTAAATAAAAAGAAACATTTATTTTTTCATATTGTCTTCTATAAATATTATTTTAACCATCTTATATTTAATTTTAAGGCATGACTATCAACTTTTATAAGCACCGAAAATGGAATTAAAATAAATTTCACAATAAGATAATTTCTAGCGAGAACCCATGCATGTGCTACTGTGCACAGAGGAATGGAATTTGAACAGAAGAAGTGATCAAGTGCAAATATTACAATAAAAAACAAAATATGAAACATTACAGTTTCTTAATTACTTGTGATTTTTACATTTTCTTATAGACTGGATAGAGTTATGGAGGCATATTTTTGGGGAATATTAAATTAAAATGTCAAATCTGTCAACTTTTCCTGTAATTGTTAGTGTAATTTTAATGTATTTAATGACATAAGTGTTGAAACAATTTTAATTATTCTTTCTACTATATTTTTATTTGAGTGTTGTTATTTAAAATATCTTTTTTCAAAAGAATTTATTATTTATACAAATCAACGTCATTCTTATTTTATGAATGTGTTGTTTTCATATATTTTTAAAATCTTACATTTTATGTTTGTTTAGATTTGTGACATTTTAAATGTACTATTTTACTTTTAAAATAAACAAATATATACTCTTAACATTTTAAAATTATGAATATACTCTAACTCGACTCGAACTCTGGAGCTATTTGAAATACTCTACTCAAATGAAAAAAGCCCGCTCTTGCAGATCCCTAACACTAATGTTTACTTAGAGCTACCTGAGGAGAAGGGGGTGTAGTATGAACTCCAAATTAAGAAACATTTTATTAATGTACACTTTGTTTATCCTGAAAAGTGACTATCTAACCTTGCCTGGTATACTATGGCTATATCTTGTAAGCTACATCATAGTGGAACCAAGTAAGGTAATCTTGTTACTTTTCAGACTATACAAATAGTAGATTCAACTAATAATGATAGTTCAAAGTTGTGCACCAATTAATCTCAGGTTTATCAACAAAATGTGTGAACTGATCACTTCTTTCATGTTTTACTATGCAGCTCAGGGTTTCTTTATTTTGTGTGTACACTAGCTAGTCACCGAATGTCTTGCAGTAATGAAATAATAGTTTATTTTTTTATTTTTCTCTTTTGCAATCTGATTGAAGTGTGCTAGTGACATGTTCTCTTTTTGGAGACCATTTTTATGCACCATTTATTTTAAGTGCTTTAACAACTCACAATTTAGGTAAAACAAATTAAGTTCCTTTTAATATTTTATATATTTTAATAGGGGTGTGCACTGTATACTTTTTCAATTTGAAGCAAACTAAAATCAAATATATAAAGTTTTCTTCAGGCCAAATTGAAGCTTGTATATTTTTTGTTGGTTGTTTTATGCTTGAAAAAATATATTGTAGTTATTTATACATTACTTTAGGCACTAAAATTACTTGGAAAATGTTTTATTGCACAATTGGTAATAGGCTACTATTTTGTTTTAATCTGTTAAATAATGTAATTATCACTACTTACAATTCTTTTAGTTTTGATTTTTTCCATATGACAATTGATCTCTAGTTACTTAACAGCTTAGAATGGAGATAATATTTATTAATTATTAATCATGTATGAAATATTTTAGATGTCAATATTTTTCGACAAAGCATTGTCGAAACTGAATTTTTTTTCCGAAGCAACGTCTAAGTTCCGAAGTTTCTCACACTCCTATATTTTAATAAATATCTTTATTTATATTATCATTGCCAATTTTGAATGTTCATAGAACCCTACTTCCATGAATCATAATGATTTATCACATATAGTGTATCTGCTTTTTCATTAATTAATTACATGTGTTTTTAAAAAAAATTCAATGGCATTGTCAAGTTAAAAAAAATCATTATTATGTAAAATACGCTCAACTATTGTATGAATGTAAAAAAGAATGTCTAAGAATTCAACAAACATTCTTATAAAGCAGCTCTAAAACTACAACATAAATTGATTTACATTCTTTTAAGTAGTTTTAAGATTCCAATCTATAAACACTAGTATTCTCGAACAGATATAAGAAATTTATCAGAAACTAGTTACATTTTTATAAAGTAAATCTATGAATACAGTAAGCCCTTGTTACATTATTCTAAAATAGAGCAACTTTAAATTCATCTGACACTATAGAGGAATTAACTTGAAAACCTTCACCCATCAAGTGGATAAAATAAGGGGAATAAATTCAACTAAAGAAAACGTGTTAAAACTGTTGTTTTGTTTCAGGAACACCAAACCCACGCAAAAAGGTGAAAGTGCATCCACCACCAAAAAGCCTGTGTTGCCACGTCGAGGCGGTGGTGGCGATGAACCAAGATCGATTTCAGCCAAAGCAAGGCCGCATGATCCTCCCTCACCGGCTCGCAAAGTGCCCCCTGTCCCTGCTAACAAGACACCTGCACAGCATCCACCGACTGGTAACAAGAGGTCGACTACTCCTCCCGGACGCAGCACCAGTAGCCACAGGCGTCGCTCTCCAAGCTTACCGCATAACAAGAGCAAAACAGGAAACAACCAAGCCCGGCCATTGCAGCCTGCAAAGCAACTAGGTGAGAGACATTTAATATATTAGAGGTTGACCTTTCAAACATGCAGATCATAATCTACCTAAGTTCCAATATTACTATTCGGCATTACTTTGTTGTGACCTGGCCAGTATAGTGATCAAGTTTACTCTCATGATGAGACCTTCATCATTATGAACTGTTTCCAACCTGCAGCTAGGTCAGTTTATTAAGATGCCTCCATCTTCCATTGTCTTTCCACCGTCCTTTTTACTCTCGTCCATTCTTCTTCTCTCATCTGCACACTTGCTGTTATCGGCTCCTCCCATCTCTTCCTTGGTCCTCCTTGTGATTTTTTAACTCCAAACTTCAACTCCATCATTCTCCTCGGGATTCTTTCCTTTTCCATTCTCATTAAATGTTCGTAGCATCTCACCCTCATTCCCTCTACTATCTCATGTACCTCCTGTAGCCCAACTCTTTCTCGATAACTTCATTCCTAATCTTGTTTCTCCTTGTGACAGATAACATGCTCCTCACAAACTTCATTCCCATGGCCTCCACTTTACTAGTTTCTCTTACATTCAATGGTTACGAAAATAACAATGTTACAAAATACGCCTTATACTTCACTTGCTTACACTTCACAGGCACTTCCCTTTTCCATAGCAGGTCTAACACATCTGTAAAACACTTTCCCCTGTTGTATTTAGTTCAATTCTAAGCGAGGTCTAAAAATGGAACAAGAGATAAGGTTCATATCCCATTTAGTTTTAGGTTTCTGTAGTAAAATTTGGGCTCTGCAAGTAATTGAAAACACAAGTTCATGTCGCGTTTTAGTTGTTGTTCAAACTCAACTCAATTGTCTTTTTCCAAGGACTTGAAATATTTGAGTACTCAGAATTTTTTGTTTTATCTAAAGATATTTGATTCATTTTTAAAATTATTGTATAGCAAACAATAACTTTTCCAGTTTTTTCACAAAAATGGTCCATTATTAAAAATATATATATATTTTTGTATTTATGATTTGTACATGAATCTATTACAGAAACTCAACTTTAAATACTGCTCTGTATTATTATTATTATTATTATTATTATTATTATTATTATTATTATTATTATTATTATTATTATTATTATTATTATTATTATCATCATCATCATCATCATCATCATCATCATCATCATCATCATCATCATCATCATCATCATCATCATCATCATCATCATCATCATCTCATCATCATCATCATCATCATCATCATCATCATCATCATCATCATCATCATCATCATCATCATCATCATCATCATCATCATCATCATCCTCATCATCCTCATCCTCCTCCTCCTCCTCCTCCTCCTCCTCCTCCTCCTCACCACCACCACCACCACCACCACCACCACCACCGCTTACTACCTGTTCGGGTTACACGCAAACTCAAATATAAATCAATATTTTAAATCAAACACGATTCACAGTGACATCTAATCACACCCCTTAATTGATTTTTTAGTTTAAGAATATTTCTAAACTTGTATGGTAAACAAATTTACTATTTTTTTGTTACTAGGAAACAAACACATTCAGTCACCGCGCCCCAACAGATCCTTATCTCTGGACCGTAGCAAGGAAAAGCACAACAGAAGTGTGTCCCCTCGAACAAGGGACAGAGAACGGGACAAAGACAAGGAACGAGACAGAGACCGGGACAGGTAAAACATCTCTGACATGTTTAAAGTGCAATGTAATACATTAGTTTTTTGAACAGTAATATGAGCTACTAAGTAGTAGATGTGTTCTGGAAAACATCCTGTTATCGAAAAACCACGTTTTAATATACAACAGTTAAATGGAAAAATAAAGGTAAGGGGTACTAGATACTAACCAAACCTATGGAAAAATCCCTTTTTGTTCATATTTTGACAAATTTTACAGTTCATTTTGGTTATATAGTATCTACATCGTGTTGTTTACAAATAATGATGTCAAAAATTTTAATACTAAGCATTAGAATGAAGAAATAATACACACCTTGTTTACATAAAGCAGAATATACTGTAAAGAGGAAAACTATTGTGTAGGCTATTTTATTTACAAATATGGCACTAGGTGTGGAGAAACAAGGCACTAGTGTGGGGAATCACAGAAATCAACACTCGGGCCCATGATCTACGTGGCAGCGTTGATGAGAAATCGAACGATATATACGGGGAATCACGATGCCTCGTTTTAGGAAATCGCATATTAGCCATCTCGGGACCATGCTATTGAAAAAAACTATCCCTATTTTACTGATCGTATTATATTAAAATCACATAATGAAATGAAATATAGAACTACCGATACCTGTATTTATAACTTATAATCTTACTATAAACAACTTGTTATATTTACTCAAAGCTATATAGGTAATACATCTGAGTTTATTAATTACATGACTTGCGATATTATTAGTTCAGCATTAACATGCTTGATTCCGTTTCAAGAGGCTGAGTTACTAATTCCGACTATATACATAGAGGGCTGTGGTTTTATCATAATCATCATCATGAATACTGACTCTTTTCCTTAAAATTTGTTTTTATTAGATTAGTTACTGTGGGTTTTGGATATTTCAAATGGGCAGTACCATTTAAATATAAAATTTGTTTGTAAATTGTAATTTTATTTTTTTGGTGCATAGAACATAAAATTTTCTGTGATAATATTTTTTAGAGTAATTATAATTATTTTTTAACTCGTAAATAGGGAGCGCGAAAGAGACAAGGAACGAGAACGAGAAAAGGAAAAAGAAAGAGAAAGGGAAAAGGATAAAGAGAAAGAAAGAGAACGTGAGAGAGAAAAGGAACGAGAGAGAAACAGAGATCGCGAGCGGAGCCGCAGCCCCAAGGGGAAGGTTAAGGACCATACAGTGCATTCGCCCAGGAGGGACACCCGCCTCCTGAAAGATCCAAGGAAGAAAGGTTCTCCAGACTCAGGCAATTCGAAGGACAAAAGCTACAGGTAGTTTTTGATTATTTATTGCGTTTTGAAAATATATTAAATTGTTTCCACTACTATGGTGCTTGACAGTGTGCAAAGTTCAATTTTATTTTAGTCACAGCGAATCAAAATCGAATATATAAGATATGCCCGATTTCACATCAAATTTTGAATATTTAAAATAAATGTTTTATGTTGAAAATAATATTATATTGTGGATATTTATATTTCTTTAGACAATAAACATGGCTAGCTTATATAATTTAATTTGCATTTAAAAGAGAGAGAAGGATCCTTATATCCTCCAATTGATGTTTATTAAATACAGCAGTTTGACATCAATTTTTCCTTTTTTAATTTACATTTCTTTACTCATTTTTATTTCCATTATGCTCTTTTAGAGCTTTTCTAATTTCCTTTCTTATCTTTAGAGTTGTTTGAAGCTTCTAATTTTCTACTTGGCTTCAAAAAAATATTAGTTTCAACTTCGTTTAAAAAATTATTCCGGCCTTGACAATTTCAAAGCTTCGCCAATAAAAATATTTACATCTAAAATTTATGTTCAATTATTGCCATTTTTAAGTGTTATATACTTTACAAAAAAACTTTTTTTAGCTTCTTAATACCCTTTTGGGTTATACACCAATGGAATAATTACACTAATGGATTAGGTTTTAGGAAGGCTTAATTTAGAGGAAATGCACATGCATTTGTGTGGAGGGAGTGTGGAAAATTATTTAGGAAAAATCCCCATCATTGCACCCGACTGGGATTGAATCCCAATCTCCCTTCCTTGTCCTCAACAGTCTAGTCCAACATGAGAATGGTATGTTAGACACGCAGCCACCAAAGTGGGTTACAAATTAATGTACATATGAAATAATATTGAAGTAATAGAAAATATTATGCTGTGATATAGCTTGATTTATCAAATTAGAATGTAGTGTTATACACAATTGTGCGATTAAAAAACCTGAAGTTATTTTAGTGCAAAGAGTTATTTAAATAAACACAATATAATATTTATTTTCAAACCATGAAACAACCAAAAATATTCTAACATGAATTTGATTTCAAGAATATTTCATATATTTAATTTAAGTTCACATCTAATTGAAAAAGTGGACTATGCACATCACTATTATCTTGTTTTTAGTCTTTCCATCCTCCTTATAATGTTTATTAAATATAGCTGATTGGTGCCACTTTGTTCCAATTGTTTAGTAGACCCAGCTCTCCAGGTAAGTCTCGTACTAGCGGAGGGTCTGGCCGCGGTCGAGACACCAGCTTGGACAACAAGCGAGCCTTGGGGAAGAACTCTCCTCTCGTGGGGAGGGATGTTGATAGAAGAGATGCCATTCGCAACGACAGAGATCCTTCCTGGAAAGCAAATGATTCAAGGTGTTGCCATTTTTTTCCTGACAAACATTGATATAGTTATGATAATGTTTGATTATAATATATATACATTGAGCTGAAAATAGGCCATACTTTTACCCTAAAACAACATTTATAAAATCTTATTGAAGCCTATAATAATTGTACTCTTATATATTACACGTATTTAACAAATTTCAAACTCTTGAGGATGGAATGTAGTATATTGATTCACATCAAAATAGTTTTTAATTGCCTCATCATATGGTTTTCTTTACTGCTTGACTTAAACAGGATTATTTAAAAATATATGGACTTTGACACTTTAATAGTAAAATATAGCTTTGAGCCAAAGTTGCTAACAAAATTAATTGGTCATACTTAATTACTTATACTTTTCTCATTATGATTTAGATACTTTTTTTTGCAGTTTCTTATTATCTTGTGACACAAATTTAGTGTATTTTTATACTAAGTTTGGAATCGCACCTTCGTATGATGCATAGTAAATGTTTTAACTTTGAGGACTGAAGATAGATATTGGAATAGTTTATAAACGCCACAACAAAGGTGCTCTTTACTGCGTGAACATGTTGAAAAACTTATAGCTCTAGGGTCCAAACTTTTTTTTCGTCTGTAACTCTTTTTTAAACATCATAACTTTAGCAAATTTGTTAGTTATTCAAAATTCGTGAATACAATTTTATTCAATTTAAGATTCGATTTGAACTAAAAAAAAAAAAAAACTGGCTTCGCAGATGTCGACATATGATAACAGAATCTCTCAGCCGATAATTAAGACAAACTGAATTTGTTAAACTTGAGCAATGTCTATAAAACTTGGTTGAGAGTGGGCTCAACTATTACCATATGTATAAATAAACACCTCCATGGTGGTATCCCACAGTTGAGTCATGTTTATAAATATAGTATAAAGAAGTCACATTATGGGATGACTTTTAATTCAAAACAAAATCTAAAAAATATCCATTTGTACAATATTTTGGTAATCAATGTATTTTTGCCATTTGCAGAAAGGAGCAAGAACGTGTTCGTGAGAAGGATGATGATCGTAAAAAGGGTGAACGCGACTTGAGGAGGTCAGAAACAACAGATAGACGTTCAAGGGATCGCGACAGAGATCGGGATCAGCCGTCAAGGGAAGCAAATGTGGAGAGAGGGGGGAACAGCAGGGCTACTAAAGAGGAGAACCGCAGAGATGACACAGGCCGTAAGAGGGAATCTCAAATGCTTCCAGGGATCGTGGAGAAGACTCCAAAGACAGAGACTTCCTCCCCAAAGGTAAGATTTTAGTTTTTTATTATTACTATAATAGCCGAAATCCAGTTTGTGTTGTTCTTTTAAAATTATTGCATTATTTACTACTATACTATAGATTGTACAAATATCAAAGAGATAAAATACATTTTACTTAGATCCCAAATATCAAATTCATTCCAGTCCAAAAAAAGTTAATAATCCATGATGTGAGACTGAAATGTTTTTATTTAAATATTATACCTCAAGATATGGTTATGAATTTACATAGTATCTCGGGAGCATGATGGTGAACGAGAGAGAGAACGTGACCGAAGCAGAGAAACACGAGAAGCTGTTCGAGACACCAAAGGTGGCCGCTTGCCTCGAGATAACCGAGAAGTAGCCAAGGAGAAGGAGAGAGAAGAGGCATTGGAGAGGTGTCGTGAGAGACAAAGGGAGCGGGACAGGGAACGAGAAAAAGAAATGGGAAAGGTATGAGGACCCTTTTCCTTATGAAGGCTCTTTTTATTCATCATTCTATTAAAATCTAAATAATAAATCATATCTCATGAAATATATATTATTTACAAACTATACATTTATATAGTATACATAATATATATTACATGTAAGGTCTTATTAAACTAGAGTAGTAATAGAGATGGTCTTTAAACTAAAATAATTTGGCGGTATATTAGTCTTTATAGAGGAATTTGCCGTTATTGAAGCATGCGGCCGATTAAGTGTCTTTGTTACATTTAAACACAGTTGAGTTTTTGATGAAAAAGAGGTCTATTAAAAGTTCTCTTCCTGCCCAATAAGGCAGTTGTATTATTTTCCGTAAGATGTCAGCACAAAACAGTGTTTGCAGAGCGCAGCTTGTATTTGCTCTGGAATAAAGATCTATGTGCAGTAGTCACATTCTGTGTAAAATATGACCCACGTCATATCTTATCAGGGTGTTTCCTTTGCTTGTACATGAAAAGTTAAATACTCTGTGGTACTGTATTGCTTCCATTAAGAGGATTTAGAATGTGAAAGAAAGTTATGACATTGTCTTCTTCTGACCTCATTCATTCATTCTCTCATGCAAACCTGATTGTGCCTATTTTATGTTATTTATCAGAAGACAATATTTTCAGGTGAAATAATATTACATTAAAGGGTTTTTCACTGTACTGTGGAAAAAGGGTCTATGTAATCTGCTTGGATGCCACAGACAATAGTTACTCTCAAAAGTTTGAAAATGATTCAAAAATGAGGTGGCCCAATGGCTAGATAATTTTATAATAAAGGAAATTGATAAAACTAAAGAAAAAGGAAAAATAAACTACTAAGAATAAATTTGATGAAGAAAGCCCACCTAGGGAAAGAGGAAAGATGTGGGAAGAATCCAATGCACAAAGGTGACATCTTCTTCCTTTCTTCTGTCTTCTATATTAGAAGTAGTCACACACACATTTTAAACACAAATATAATAATATTTCGGCATTGTTGCCTTTATCAAACACAAAGAAGAAGAGAGTACAAATAACACAAACAATGGATTACTCCATTTTGAATTTTGAATTAAACTGTTAGAAACAAATTGTGCCAACTGTTTTTGGGAGTAGAGATAAATTCCTTGGTTGTGGTTAATATTTATAGAAAACTGATGATGATAATAATAATAGACAAGAAAAAAAAGAAAATAATAATAATAATAATAATAATGTTAAATTTGGAAAATAATATTATAGAAATAAACTATCTTCTGTTGAGGCCTGGTGGTAATCTTGATTTGGTGATCCATTGGTGGGCCAGTTCCCACTGTCTAAGTTGAGAACTGTTGCACTGTTTGGGAAATGCTCTTAATATTTTGGTGGTGTAGCAGGTTTGAAAGTCCTGGTTGTGGGTACTAGCATGGATGGGTACAGGCTTGTCCGGATCTTTGTGGTTTGTGTCAAAGCGATGATTGTTCATTCGCTGTCTGAGAGAACCTGTAGTGAGGCCTATATATCTGCATCACATGATTTGCACTGTAGTTGATATATCAAGTTATTGGTTTTGCAATTGTAATACCCAGGGATTTTGTATTCCAATTTGGTTACTTTGCTGTTGAAGGATGTAGCTGGTAGGTGGATTCCACATGTGCTGCAACGGGTGCTACCGCAGGGGTGTGAACCTTTGGTAGTGGGTTTTTCTTCTCGGATTCTCTTGGGGTCAGGAAGTTTGGGATCCCAATATATAGGCCTCACTACAGGTTCTCTCAGACAGCGAATGAACAATCATCGCTTTGACACAAACCACAAAGATCCGGACAAGCCTGTACCCATCCATGCTAGTACCCACAACCAAGACTTTCAAACCTGCTACACCACCAAATTATTAAGAGCATTTCCCAAACAGTGCAACAGTTCTCAACTTAGACAGTGGGAACTGGCCCATCAATGGATTACCAAATCAAGATTACCACCAGGCCTCAACAGAAGATAGTTTATTTCTATAATATTATTTTCCAAATTTAACATTATTATTATTATTATTATTTTCTTTTTTCTCTTGTCTATTATTATTATCATCATCATCAGTTTTCTATAAATATTAACCACAACCAAGGAATTTATCTCTACTCCCAAAAACAGTTGGCACAATTTGTTTCTAACAGTTTAATTCAAAATTCAAAATGGAGTAATCCATTGTTTGTGTTATTTGTACTCTCTTCTTCTTTGTGTTTGATAAAGGCAACAATGCCGAAATATTATTATATTTGTGTTTAAAATGTGTGTGTGACTATTTCTAATATAGAAGACAGAAGAAAGGAAGAAGATGTCACCTTTGTGCATTGGATTCTTCCCACATCTTTCCTCTTTCCCTGGGTGGGCTTTCTTCATCAAATTTATTCTTAGTAGTTTATTTTTCCTTTTTCTTTAGTTTTATCAATTTCCTTTATTATAAAAGTTTGAAAATGTATTTCTCAAATCTTACCAATTGTAACATAGACCCTTATTCGACCGTACGCTTCAATTGATAATCCACATTATATTATTCTTTAATTTGTAATATCAGTTTGTTTTTATATATTTAGTTCATGAAAAAGTTTTAATTTACACAGCACTCTAAATTCTAAAGAGCATTATTCTTTATAGCCTGGTCGACAAGATTACGAACGTGAGCGGGAATTACCTTCCCTTCTGACTCTGATGACACACAACCCAGCTGTTGTGCAACCTACCCGCGGCAACGCAAAGGTCTCTGGTGGGCTTGACAAAGTCCCTGATAGGGGCTCCGATCGTGACCGAGACAGGGACCGTGAACGAGGTCCCACTAGGGCTGGAGACCGGGGAGGGCTGGGAAGAGCTCCTGACAGAAATGCTGATAGAGGACTAGCCAGGGCTCCTGAGAGGGGGTTGGATAGAGGAGGGTTGGATCGGGGTTTGGATCGAGGAGGGTTGGATAGAGGAGGATTGGATCGAGGGGGTTTGGATCGAGGAGGACTAGATCGAGGGGGTTGGATCGAGGAGGGTTGGATCGAGGGGGGTTGGATAGAGGTGGCTTGGATAGAGGGGGCTTGGATCGTGGTGGACTAGAGAGGGGTCCTGAGAGAGGCTTGGATCGTGGAGGGCTAGACAGAGGTCCTGAGAGAGGTCTGGATCGAGGAGGGCTTGACCGAAACTTTGATCGTCCTTCTGAACGAAGCTTTGATCGTGGCTCTGAAAGAGGTGCAGATCGAGGGTTTGAAAGGGTTCCAGAGAGAGGGCCCCACCTTGACAGGGAAAGGGATCGAGATGCCAGAGACAGAGACGGTGATAGAGAATATCCATTACTACCAGCTCGAGTGAGAGAGCCTGAACGAGGAAGACCAATTCCACTGGAGGACAAGGCTATGACAGTCCTTATGAAAACAGAAGAGGTATGGATTAATTATTTATTTTCAAGCTATAACCTATTTATGGATGGGGTCCTTGAATATCAAAGATTTGAGAAAATATTGGAATTTTGATTCAAAATTTTTTTTTATGTATAAAATGATAGAATATTAAGAAATGGTAGAGCACAAATAAAAGTAAAAACACTAACTCATATTTACACACACATCAATATTTCAATGCTATTATAGCATCTTCCTCAGCCTAAAATAGCATTGACGTATCGAAGTGTGTGTAAATATATGTTAGTGTTTTTACTTTTATTTGTGCTCTACCATTTTCCTAATATTCTATCATTTTATTTATTATTTAGTTATTATTTATATTTCTTATCATTCCATTATATTTATAGTTCCTCTTTTGTTCATTATTTTTCCCATGGTTCAGATTGGAATTTGAGATTTGTAGATGAAATAAAGATTAGGATTAGTAAAATATTAGATTTGACCCAACTTTATTATCATTAATCTAAAAAATCAAAAAAGTAGAACTTATTTATGATGGATTAAATAGTGAGGCTATTATAGTTTTTAAGTACAGTACAGGAAACCCGGAGATTGAAGCTCAAGATGAGGTAGAGGAACACAATAAAGGGCTCAGCATTTTAAAGAATTAAGTGGAGAGACCCATAAAGGACATACGAAGAACGAAAACTTCTGAGATGACATACCAGCTGACCTAAAGGAACTGGGAAACAACGATTAATAACTACTACTTTCTGAGGAAGACGTTATAAATAGCATTAATATATCAAGTGTGTGTAAATATGTGTTAGTGTTTCTACTTTTATTTGTGCTCTACCATTGTCTTAATATTCTATCATTTTATTTATTTATTTCAATTTTTTTTTGATCAATGCACTTTATTTTACACATAAAACTTATAAATATAATCTATGAAACAGGAGAATGACCCATCTAGATGTAACCATGTCGCGTTAAAGAAGAAGAAACAAGTCTAGAACTGCAGTGACCACAGGACCATCAGCCTCATCTCTCATGTGGGGAAGACTGTGGCAACACTACTCAACGGGTCACCGGAACAGAAAAGCGAAAGTGTGAATGTAGAAGACCAATTTGGATTCAGAAAAGAACCAGGGATACCATCAGGATGCTGAGAATAATTTCAGAGACAGTGCTGGAAGTCAAAGAAGAGGTCTAAATTGGTTTCATCGATTGGTAAAAGGCGTTAATTAGAGTGAAGTGGAAGAAACTGAAGGAAATACTCAAGAAGAATTATATCAACTGGCTGATTGCAAACCTCTACCTGGGACAGTGAGTGAAGGTGAGGCTGAATGATGGAGAGACCAACATCGTAGATATAGGAAGAGGAGTGAGGCAGGAGTGCTGTTTGTCACCCATTCTGTTCAACTTGTACGGAAAGTGGCTGGTCGGGGAAGCCCTGGAGGGACATTGCAATTTCAGGATAGGAGGATGTGTCATCAACACACTAAAATACTCAGATGATCTAGCATTGCTGGCCAAAAATAAAGAAGAGGTGCAAGAAGTGATAGATCGAATAGTGGAGATAGGAAGACAATATGGGTTGTAGATAAACATTGAGAAGCCAAAAGTGATAATTAATAAAAAAAATAAAAAAAGAGCTGCTAAAAATTGAATTTGGAAATTAGGAGTTGGAAATAATAGAGCAGTTCATGTACCTAAGAAGTCTGCTGACATTGGATGCCTACTGCAGCAAAGAAATTAGTTTGAGAATCACCATGGCCAAGGAAGCTTTAGACAAGAAGAGATTATTGCTGAACAGCAAGTTGAGTTTGAAACTGAGGAAGAAATTGATGAAATGCAATACTTGGAGCATCGCACTGTATGGAACAGAAACTTGGACTCTTAGGAGATGGAAAAGAAATACTTGGTGAGCTTTGAAATGTGGTGCTGTCGAAGACTTGAGAAGATCAGGTGGATGGACAATGTGACAAATGAATAAGTCCTAAGAAGAGTAGGTCAGAAGAAAACCATCTTGGATGTGATTCTTCGGTGTAAAGTAAATTGGATCAGGCACATCCTTAGAAGAAACTGTTTTTTGCACTACATCATAGAAGGAAAGGTTGAAGGAAAAAAGAGCTCAGAAAGGATGAGGGTTAAAATATTAGATCACTTGAAGAAAAGTAAGAACATTCTGGAGCTGAAGGAGGAAGCAGAGGACAGGCCGTATTGGCGGTCTAAGCTCACTGACTAAAGGAACAAACCTGTTGTAAGACAGGACAGTAATAATAATAATAATTAATAAGTACAGTTATAGTATCCAACACCTCAGCTCAGTCAGTAGCGTGTCCCATCTACTGAGCTAAGGGTTCCGGTCTCGATTCCTGGCATGGACAAAAAATGTATCACTGGGGAAATGTGGGTTTACCCTTCCACAGTGATGAATTAACGGCCGAGGACTGGATGTTGTCTCTGTCCTAAACTTAAGTTATATTATAAGGCATATGAAGCTGTGACAGGCTTAGCAAGCGGGTGGTGGAAAATATATGGCTTGAATAAAAAAAACTGACCTAGGTCACAGGCTGGAAACAGTAGGTATTGATCTAAGAAAGTACCGTTATAGCCTCATCTAAATATCATATTCTTTAAGTGCTGGTCTTATGACTACTGCATGAATATTGCTATTGGGAGGTTAAAGTTAGCTACCATTAAAGGTTATCAGCCACTTTAATATTTTACATGTCTTATGAACTGAATTTATCTGCCAAATAGCTATCTAGAGGATAAATATATTTTTATGCAGAAAGTGCAAGGTTGGTACTGTTTTTACTGGTGCTGCATGCATATAGCCCTGCTGATAGCACTTCAACCTAGCGAGTGGTGATAACGCTCAACATTTGTTAAATAATGGCGGCTAAACGAGTGCGAGGAAAAGATGGCATCACGTTGGCGCAGAAGCTAAGTTGTCTTGCAAGTACTAATTTCGGCGTCTGCCAAAATGTGGGCAATAGTTGGGTACAACCTTAACAAAATTTCATTTATTGTACTCACATTAAAATAATTTGTTCTTATATAACTATAACTCTAAAATTTTTTTTTTATTATTAATTATTAATTATCATTATCATATCATCATCATCATCATCATCACCGCGTCTTACTACCCGTTCGGGTTATACGCACTTACGCTAATGTGTAATGGTTGGGTGATTGTTAGATGAAATGGAGTACCTACCGTTTAACGTGGAATCCGAACCACGGTGGAAGCCTGGTATTCCCCACATTCACAAGAACTCTACAAATAGATTGTCAGTATTTTTTTAAAGTGTGAATTAAATGTTATAACTTTAAACTCTACAAATAGCTTGTCAGTTTATATAAAAGTGAATCAAATGTTCTAACTTTTTATTGTTAGAGCCCAGGCATATGCTTACTAAACAGATGAACCGAGATTTTAACCTAAAAACAGATTCTGATTGGTGAAACCTCATTAAAAACAACACGTCACTATGGCAACAATCATTTTAACTTCCAGATAAAAGTTATCAGGTACTTAAACCTCCCAATAAAAATGTGATGGATAAATACGTTGTATCTGGCAGACATAAGATGCCTTTTAACTTATCCAACAGATATAAATATTTATCTACCAAATTAATATTTATCCAGGAGTCATAAGACTAAGACCCCTAAGTTGAAAAATTACACCTAGACATGGGAGTCGAATCCAGTCTCAGTCCTTGTGTAATTTTTCAATTTAAAGAATATAACATTTATTTAGATTATATACTTTATGAAATACAATATGATGAAATTCTTTTTTCACATATACTGTATAGCTTTGTTTAAAACCAAGACCATTAAATATTTTTTTTACATTAATTGTCCTAAATGTAAAGTAAGATTTACACTCAAAAATTCTAGTGACATTTTTATTAAAAATGTGTATTATATACTAGTAAAGCTCTAATATAAAAATAATTACATTTAGGTCGGGAGGAAAGAGGTCGGTATTCGGACCAAATCGAAAGAGCTCGCTATGAGGATACTGCTCTTCCACCTCGAGATGACCCCAGAGTGGTTGACAGGCGTATAAATGTGGACCCACGCAATTATCCTGAAGAAAGAAGGAGGTATCATTGTTAATTTTATTTAAATCATAATTATTTTGCAGAGCTTATTATTTTAAATGATGTAACAAAATAATAAGCTCTTAATATGACTCTTTTTTCCTATTTTGTTTGGTTGTTCCTTGCATCTATTATTATTATCAGCTGTTTTTTTTTTCCAACAATTTTTTCCCATAGTTTACATTTGAAATAAATGGAGAAGCTTAAATTATCTGACTATCAGTTTGGACTGTGACCCGAAGATATATTTAGTAATTACCCAATTCCATCAATTTATAGTGGCCTACAAACAACACTTAATAAACAATTACTTTCAATAGTTAACCATAATATGTGTGAAATAAAGTATAAATTGTCTTTTTAGTTGGTAAGATTTTTCAAATTTGACTGCCAAAAAAGTTTATTAATCTCCCGAAAATGTATTATGAAATATGCACGCAAACACACTTTCATAAAACAACCTATGATTATAAATATATATTTAACAATTTTTATTCGTAAAATAAATAAATGCATAGAAAATGTTATCCTGACTTTTTTAAATAATTATTTTTATTAGAATCATTGGTTATTTCACATCTACCAAGGGTTTACCTTTAATATTCCTCAAGGATACATTGAGGGCCACATTTTCAGTAAGCGCGGGCCACAAGTTGGCCCACACTGGCTTAGTCTATCAACTACAGTGCAAATCCTATGAAGCATAATATATTGTCCTTACTACAGGTTCACTCAAACAGCGAATGAACAATCACTGTTTTGACACCAATCACAAGAACCTGGACAAACCTGGCCCCATACATGCTAATACTCACAATGAGGATTTTCAAACCAGCTACACCACCAAAATATTAAGAGCATTTCCCAAACAGTGTAACAGTTCTTAACTCAGACAGTGGTAACTTGCCCACCAATTGATTACCACCAGGTCTCAACAGAATATATTGGCTATCTTGCTGAGATAAATAATACCATGGATTTTCTTTTCCTTTAATTTATTTTACTTTAAATAGGGGTGTGTAAATTCCACTCTTTTAATTCAAAGCAAACTCGAATCAAATGTATGACGTATTCTTAAAGCCAAATCGAAGTTTGTGTATTTTTTGTTGTATTACCAATGATATAATACTATACTATAATATATTAATATTTATACATCACTTTATGCACTAAAATTACTTGAAATTGTTTTATAACACATTTTTTGGTAATAATTTGTTTTAAAATGATGTATTAAGTTATTTTCACGACTTACAATTCAATTACCTCACATTTTTTCCCATATGAATATTAATTTGTAATGTATATAACCGCTCAAAACTGGGTTAATTGACTATAAATTGAATATTTTAGCTCTCACTATTTTTCATTGGCAAAGCATGGTAATAATTGTCAAAGTCGTTTTTTTTTTTAGAAGCTAAGTTGAAGCTGAAGTTGAAGCTATTAGAAGCTTCTCACACTCTTATCATCAAAATCTATTATATGTATATATATTTTTTAAATTTCAATATTCCCCTCTCACTTTGTATATATTTCTTTTCTCACTCACAAACTTTTTCTCTTATGTCTTTGTAATAATTTAGAAAAACATTTTCGGCTTCAAGCCACCTTCATCCCCTTCCTAGTTAGCACAAGTTCAGTGAGTGATCTTACTTGTTTAAAGTTCTGAATTGTTAATTTGTGAACTGCTGCTGTTTTCAGACGCGAGGAGCCTCTACGAGGCAGTCAGTCTTGGGAGCGAGACCGCGAGAGAGAGATACTTGAGCGGGAACAGCGGGAAAGAGACCTCAGAGAGAGGGATCAGGAAAGGAGGAGGGTGTATGAGAGGGAAGAACCACGCCCCCTGGATCTGTTATAAAGGGTCGAGACTGGGATGTCAGAGATTACCCTGATACTCGCAGGGACTGGGACAGTCGAGCCAGGTGATGCTACTGGGGAAAATAAAAATGGAAGAGAGAGAAGTAAACTAATTTATAGAGATTATGTGAATTAAATTTGATAGGAATAGTTCAGATATATGTAGATACCTTAATTAGTGTTGAATAAAATCATTTAATTTAGCTAAATAAAAAATTATATTTTACTATTAAAAGTTGAAAAGTAAAATGCTTTTTTCAGCTAAAACTGATAAAAAAAAATCAACTCAAACCTAAGGGATATAGTAAACAAAGGAAAAATACCACCAAATAGCTATTTTGAATTAAATATTTAAACAAATGTTTGATTCATGAGTTATAACGCTATCGATAGAACCATTACAGCTAAATTCCTCATTCATTAATTTTGTTACATTTGGAAAAAGGTACAGAGAAGATAGATATTAAGATATAAATTTAAAATATTTACTTTCGGTATGTTATAAAAGCCAGATCAAAAACATATTTTACTTCTGGTCATTGATTCAGTCCTGAGGATAAATAATTTTGGTTACTATGGGAACTTTTATTATTTTCATAATAATGCACTTGGTACTAATTTTTCTGATAATTTAAGGCAAAAAAAAAGGCAAAGAACGATAACGTTTGCTACCTTATAAAAATATCTATAGTTTTTATATCATTACTTTTAATTAAAATTGACCCAGCTTAAAATACATTTGAAAATACTACAGTGAACTTGAAAAATATGTTTATATTTATTTTAATGCACTAATTAAAAGTTTATAAAAACATGTCTTGCTATATTTCTGTGTGTCTAGTTATATGGGTGACCTGGTAGTCTACGGGTAAGTTGTCAGACTTCTATGCTGGGGGTCCTGGGCTCAATCCTTGGTCCCGGCACAGATTTATCTGATTGCCAAACCCTTCCTTCACCTCTGACAAGACGTGTATTAATCACAACTTGGTAATTTGGAGAATGCCAGGGCTCTGCCGTGGTTCGAATTCCACGTTAAACTGTAGGTCCTTCATTTCATCTCACAATCACCCTACCATTTATTACACATTAGCATAAGTGCGTATAACCCGAATGGGTTGTAAGACTCACTATCCAACAACAATTTTTTTTTATCACCGCACCACATTTGCGTGAAGGAATAGTGGAAAACCATTTTGCAACCCCCCTCCCCCCTTTCAGTACACCTAACCGAGATTTGAACCTCAATCTCTCGGTCATCGACAATTTAGTCTAACATGAGAGTAGCGCGTTAGACCATGTGGCTACCAAAGCAGATCACAGTCAATTTTTGATCGAATCATTAATCAACATCAAACCAGGCCTAACTTTTTGTAGTAATGGAAATCCATATACATTTAAGAGGGACATTAATTATCAGGGTTCTAACTATAGGTTTTGTCATGCATTTCTTATCAATTAAATTCTTCAATATATTACTTTAATATCACTCATGCAGTTGACTCATTAGTGTTTCACTTTCATCATAATCTATGAATTGATTATCTCTTGAAGACGGGGCCCACCACCAGACTGGGATGTTGCCCATCGAGGAGAGTGGACAGACAAGGAGTCTCACCCTTTGCCCCTCCCCTTACCTATTGAAGAGGAATGGAGATGTTTCCCTGGACCACCAGCTGATTGGGACCGCAGGGGTCCTTGGCATGAGGAATGGGGGGAGCGGCCGCCACTCATCCCTCCTGTGGTTGCTGTGCTACCGGGCCGCCCACCCCCACGGGTTATGTTGCATGAACCGCCACATTTGGTTCATCCTCGAGAAGTAGAGGAACTCCCTCTCGATGACAGGTCAGAATTAGTATTCCATATACATTTATACTTGTCCAAGTTTTGAATTAAAACATGATTGAATATGATTTATTCATTTTATAATTAGTAATTTTCTTCTTGAAAATAGTTGACACATTTCAATAGGGTAAAATTTGCTTTTCAGTCTAGCAGGGCCTTGTGAATTTAGTATTGACTGCCTCCTTAAGAAAATCGATCATTACCGTCAAATCCCCTGACCTAAGTTGAATTCTTTTGGAACTCATCAGGGAGGAGTGTAAAATGGGCAACATAACTTCCTAAAAGAGGGAACAAAAAACACAAAGGGGACAGAAAGGAAATTGGTAAAGGATGATAGGGCACTTAGATAAGAATATGTTAAAGTAATAACATAAAGGACAAACAGAGGAAAAGGACAGCACTGTAGCAATGTCAAGTGTAAACTGTTTCTTCATTATATTGTAACAGCCATATTGTGTTCTTTCCCTTTTATATGTTTTCTATCCACCTTTTTTGTACATTCTTGTAAATACGGTATATATTACAAATTACCTCAAGAACCAAAAAGAGATAATTCATTTGTAAACAATAATAACATTTAATAATTAAGGAATTAAATATAATTAAATACAACATTATATTCATCTACCAAGGGTAAATACACAAGTTTGAACAGGCAACTGCAGAATCTAAGTGACCATGATCAACCTATAGCCATACTGCCATAGTTCATTGTGTGTCTCATTCTTTTTGCTGAAGAAGGAAACTGATGTATCCTGAAAATTTCCTAGTTAGGTGTTTTTGTGTGATTTAGTTGTGAACTTTGAGGCCCTCAGTTTTCTGGTGTGAAGGCCTTGCCTTTCTCTCTTCCTTTCAATGCTTAACAAAGGGGATTTAATGAAGTTTTTTGACATCTGTATATTTATAAAGTGTGAACCTGATCTTGTTAAATTTTTCCAAATAATTTTTTGGTCCCTGCATTGATAATCTTGATTAAATTTTCCTTTTAATATTCAATACTTGCCATCAGTTAGAGGTGTATGAAGCTTCGAAAACTTCAAATTCTCTTTAAATATTGTTCACAATAATTATATTATATTTTGTCATAGTAAATTAATTTATAATTTTAAGACAAAATATATTAATTATATTTGAAATATAGCAGTTTGTAAATTATATTTAGTCCTACATTTATGTAGTTATCTCATATTATTCAATTCAACTTTGCTTTGAAAAAGTGGACTTCACACACTCACATCATCAGTATTTTCATTTTTCAAAAACTTATACAGGTAAGTGTTGTTTTAAAATCCTAAACTTAAAGTTACTCTCTTTTGTTTCAGTGTAAAGAAGTTATATGATGAAGTGAAAGAAAAAGAAGTTTTAGATTTGAAAGAAGAAAGATTACCTATTGAAGGTATAAACATCAACATTGTTTTTTATGTTGTTCATTCCTTTAATATAGGAGTTCACAATCTCAAGTTTTTGAATTTGAGTTTATCTTGAGTGAGCTTTTCATAAAGCTCCTGAAAATCGAATCAATCTCAAGCTTGTGTTGAGTAAATATATAATTTTAAATCTTAATAATGTTAATAAAAAACAAATATGTATTAATATTATTTTAATTATTTGAATAAGAAACATATATTTAAAAAAAAAATTCTTAGCTTCGTGTCTTACTGCCCGTTTAGGTTGTACACTGATAGTTAAAATAAAATAGGTTTAAAACTTTTTAAATAGCTAAAAAAAATCAAGCAAGTTATCTAATTATTGATTTTTAAGAATTACATATTGCACTTTTGCATAAAGCTCTACTTGCTACTTTATTGCACTAATCCTTTTTGTGTTCTAACAGCCTTACAAAGGGATGCGTTTCTATTTTTCTTTATTTACTCTTTCTCCCTTCCTCCACTTAACAATCATTTTACTCAATTGCTGATCTTGACATTCCAATGGCCATCTGCACTGTATTCTCTTTGTTGGGTCATTTTCACACTCTACACTCCCCTTACCCTAATCACTTTCCTCTCCATCTGTACACTATTTCACAAAACAAATCCAAACAAGTAAAGAGAAGTGTAAACAACGCATCATTCAACACCACAAACACATTGTAAGGCAAATGATTAACCTTTTTAAAGAAGCTTGAAATTGCGAGCCCTTAGATCTATTGATACTGGTCCCGAGTTCAAGTATCTATTTCAGGGTAAAGTCAAATCTGAATACTCAACAGATCCCAACTTTTATATGTTCCTTTCTAAGTATGCTATCATTTTTAACCAATATCCTTTCTCTCCCTTTTCTATTTTTTGTTTCATCTTTTATGAATTTGCGTTGCTCATTTTACACTTCCTATTGATGAATTTTGATAGATTGAAACTTAAGTGGGCGCTAACAATTAACTATCTTCAAGAGGCAGCCATTACCAGGATAGTAAAATGCCTCCATCTTCCTCTATCCTTCCATCATTCTTCCTCTTTTATTTCTTCCAGTCTTCTCCTCTCACTTGAACACTTTCTGTTATCTGCTCCTCCCATCTCTTTCTTGGCCTCCCTTGCAATCTTGCTACCACATACTTCATTGCCAACATTTTCTTTGGCATCCCGTAACTTATAAATAATCAGCTATAATAAATTACTTGTTTTTCAAGGTGTACGACTCGAGGATTCCCCAGGCAAGAAGCTGGGTGAGTCTGCAGACATTACAATTCCGAGCAAAAGGCCTCGCGATCAATCTGATCGAGAGGTAGAACCCAAAAAAGTCTGCCTAGATGACAGTGTACCCCTTGAAGAGCTCAGTGACATCAGTGATGACGATGCTGATGAGATACTAAATCGAGAAGATAGTGTAAGTTGCATTTTTTTAATATTCTTAGATCTGTTATTTTCTATTTCTCATTGCTAAAGTTATACATTACGTTGAAATCGCATTAAATAAACCCTTATTAGAGAATAAGGGGACTAATCATAAAGCATGTCAAGTCTGCTGCTGATGGGTTAGTCGAGGTTCGAATCCCTGGTGGGTGTAATTAATATGGGGTTTTTTTATCCCTATCCCATTAGTGGAATTAAATCCAGATGGGGTAATCAGCAAAAGAAAAAATATAAATATTGGTTATGGGCTTTCACTTTCATTCCATCATAATTTTAGTTTTTATTTTATGTTTATGTTGATTTGATCTTAATTATTTTATTTATTCTCATATATGTAACATCGACCATTCTATTTTTCTGCAGATTTTTTTTTTCCTCCACGTTTAAAAAATTTAAAATTTCACTGTAAGTTTCGCTTATTTTATGAATCCAAGTCTAAGATCTGAATATTCATTTAACTTATAATACTAAATACAAAATTTGAATCCGAACTGTGAAAATAATTATGAACTTACAAGGAAATAGAAATTTAATAGAAGTGTTAAAATTACTGATCTGAAGCCTAGGTGTTGTGTTTGTTGTATAATTTTGTTGGTTTTGAACCACCGATAATCATTAGAGCTCTAAAACAAATTTCACTTGATTTTTTTTAAAGGATTTGAGTCTCTAATCCTCAAATATTTATAGATTTAAATAAATATGATTGAATTTTATAAAAATAAAGCACAAATAAAAGTAAAAACACTAACACACACTTCAATATTTTGATGCATTCATTGCATCTTCCTCATTAATAATTGGTAATTAAATAATATATTTTTCTTTGTGTGTTTTATTTCATATAATTAATATAATAAAATTAAACGTGGCATTGAAATTGATCTGCTAGAGCACACTTTTAATAGCGCTGATAGCACTAGAACCTATGTTAAGTGACAGAGTAGTAACCATCTCTTTTCTTTGAGCTATGACTATTACTTGTGTTCATTGTACAATGTGAACTGTGTTCCATATTTTCATTGTGAAAAAAAGCAATAAGCAATATAATCATCAACTTTTCCAGCCTCTTTTTGTAAAATGCCTCATCTTCCTCTTTCCTCACACCATTCTTCCTCCTTTATTTTCTTTCATTCTTCTCCTCTCTCTTGCTGTTATTTGCTCCTCCCATCTTTTTCTTGGTCTTCTTTATGGTCTCTTTCCTACGTCTCCGTCATTCTCTTTGGGATTCTTTCCTCATTACATGCCCATCTCAGTTTTGCTTTCTCTACTACCTCATGTACTCCCTGTACCCCCATTCTTGCTCAGACAACTTCATTCCTAATTCGGTTTCAATTTCTTATAGCTACAGTTGACACTCCTCAAAAACTTCATTTACATGGCCTCCACCTCCCACCAATATGAAATATCATTATATAAGAGCTCTAAACCAAATTCCAACTAAAGATAAAAAGAAGTTTTTTTGTGTTATTTGAATCTCAAATATTCACAAGGATTTGAGGATTCAAGGTTCTATTCCTAGTTTAAAGGTCTCCTTGGGTTCATTTTACTAAATTATAAATTTTTACATTTACTTAGTTATATTTTTTAAATATAGTGTTTTTTTTTTCGATGCTAATAAAAATAATGTGGGCTGAGTAGAGTAACATTTTATACTTTTAAATCTCTCAGTATAGGGCTAATAATTGAAGGAATCTGACAACGTTATTAGTATTTAATTTATACTCGGCATGTAAAAAATATATTCTAGCGTGCACACTCACAAACTGTTACTTTATTATGTTAGTGTAAAAACCCACCCATCCCCTTTTCTCCCAATTGCACTGAACACCAGCCCATGGTTTCACTAATTGGCTTAATGCCAGTTTTTCACAGAGTAAGTTGGTTGTGTTAGGTTGATGAGTTGGCTGCAGTGGAAAGCGAGGTAATGCTTGCACCTCAAGGTGGTTCCTCCACTCCACTCTCTCAGAGAGCTACTGAAGAGCACACAGTAAGAACAGCCTGTGCTTCTTTGTGTGCATGTGCTCACTGGAGTTTGTGTTTTAGTTTACTTTGAGAAAATAATTGACATAACTTTTTGTTTTACCATTATTTTGGAAAGAACACTCTAGGTAACTGTATGAAATAAAATAATCTAGTACTCTTAGATGTTGCTATTGGTTTGCAGTTGCACTGTATGTGAATGTGCTACAAATAGTAAATTTGTTTTGTTGGAGTTTAAAAATGAGGTGGCCAGATGGCTAAATAATTTTATAATAAAGAAAATAGATAAAACCAAAGAAAAAGGAAAAATTAATTACTAAGAGTAAATTTGATGAAGAAAGCCCACCTAGGGAAAGAGGAAAAAATGTAGGAAGAATCCAATGCACAAAGGTGACATCTTCCTCCTTTCTTCTTTAGTAGAAGTAGTCACACACACATTTTAACACAAATATAATAATATTTCAGCATTGTTGCCTTTATCAAACACAAAGAAGAAAGAAGAGAGCACAGATAACACAAACACTGGATTACTCCATTTTGAATTTAAAGAAAGCTTTCCTAGGTGGGATTTCTTCATCAAATTTTCTCTTAGTAGTTTATTTTTCCTATTTATTTAGTTTTATCGATTTCCTTTAATATAAAATTTTGTTGGAGTTTGTAATTTTCATTAATTTTATTTAGAGACTTTGAATCTTAAATTTGATTTAAAATCCTCAAATCTTCAAAAAACATACAATTTTAGTTAAAGTGACACTTTAAAATTTAAATTAAAAAATGTTGATTAGATCTTGGTTCCACTGACAAATATTATTTTGTTGGTCATGTCTCTTATGTCATAAGCAACAAAGAGAACACTTTTCTGTAAATAATTAACTATATTGATACAATTTTATTTTTTTACTCTGCCAACTACAAAATTCATATAATTCCTTTTACCAATTGCTTAAAATTGTTGTTTGAAGTCAAGGTCTTCACAATTGTTTTTGAGTTACTTTTTTGATATCCTTATGAATCTCGAATCTCTTAGAATGCCACAAGATTCGAGCGTCACATCTCTAATTTTATTTCTTAGTCGAATATAACAAATAATAAAGTTCAAGTTTGATTATAACTTATTTAATGACTAATTATATGTTTAATTGAAAAAAAAAACTACTTTTACTTGAAAATAAAACTTAAAATTTTACAAACTAAATCGTGAAGCAAACAATTTTTTGATCTACATTAATGAGCAAGTAACGTAAGGCATTACATTGCATTTGACTACAGTTAACACAGAGGTAGGGCTTTGAGTGCACTGAAAGTGGCTTTTCCCATTACTTTCACTGGTTTTCTCATAACACTTTACTGTCACACTAATGAACGATGATGTATTTCCTTCAAATTTTGAAACAAATTGTATAATGTAAAAAAAATGCAACATTCCCTAAGGATGGCCTTGCATTTAGTCATTTACTACGCTAAGTAACATCAAACTTTTGCTTCTCTTCTGTCAAAAATGGTTAAAAGAAATTTGCATTGCTTAATAATCTGTCCACAAATCAAATAGCTTTTTTTTTTAGGATTATGTAAAAATTTGATTCCTTGATACTCTCAATCTTTACTTGTATCGAAATAATATAGAATCAATCTTAATATAACCATTTTCAATACCTCATTTATTATCTCTCATAAGTCATAATCAATTAAATGAAAGTTATAGTATTGGGCATCCATTGGGGGCGAGGGGGTATCTGACAGATAGGAAAAGTTGCTAAACGTTTTTATATTATTGAAACATGAACTTATAAAAATAACCATATGGATGTCTCTTTTTTTGTAAAAGCAGCGTCTGTGTTTTCACTTAAAAATGCTTGTCATATGAGAGCTTCTAAAACGCGGAGTGCTTTTCTGAACTCAAGCTGGTGAAACGTTGAAACGGAGGGGGTTGATGATGCCATTCAAACCCTCAAGACGGTTGGGTTTTTGCAATCCTTACAAAATAAAATCATTTTATTTTTAGACTAAAATTTTGTATAACTCTCTCTCTTTCTCTAAATATAAACACATTTTATTTTATTTTGATGGCCAGTTACAAGATACAAGTGTGAATATAATACTTTTAATTTATTATTTCATTTACTATAATATATCTTGTGGCCACAACCATGAAACAAAAAACATAGTTTTCTTATTATATTTTGTTCTTTCAACAGGTTATGAAAACACCAATTTTATAATGATTCTTAGGGGAATATTATTACACTTGATTGATAACACTTTTTATTGATAATGTAACATTTGTAAGCAAATAATAATTATTTTTATTTATTTTTTCACCTTAGTACTGAAAAATTGTAAATGTACTCAACATGACCTTTGGGTTTTAGTTACCTTACTCGGATAATTGCTCTCAACAACAATTGGATACACTGGTTGCAAACAGGGTTGTACTATTTAAACCATTTAACAGGTTTTTATTTCCAAGGTGAGGTTGGATGTACAGAGATATTGGAAAAAGATGTCAAAGGAATTAAGAAAGTGTTACATAGCCAGGTAAGAAAAAGTATCAACGATGAAGACTGGAGAAGAATACAAGGAACTAGATAGGGGATACTTTGAGATAATGTCCATCCTGATAGAGGAAAGGAATTAGTGAAGCAGAGAAGTAAGAAGAATTAGCAGAAGAGAAGGGGCTGAAATTCCACATGGAAAGAGGTGGAGGATAAATTAAAGATAATGAAACTGGAAAAACCATCAGAGGGGAAAGAACTAACGGAAGATGATGAGAGCTGCATAAGAAGTTGGATTACATTGGTTATGCAGGGCTCTGAAAGTGATATGGAAGATAAACAGGGTTCTGGAAGAAAGGAATTATATTGCCAATCTTTAAGTAAGTCAGGAAGAGGTGTAAGAATTACAGGGGAATAATGCCGATATGCTGCTGCATAAAAATATATGAGTATGTAATGGAAAAGAGAATAAGAAGGAAAATGAATATAAGGTGAAGATAGGAACAGTACGGATTTAGGAAACAGAGGTCAACATTAGACTTGATCTTTGCTATACGACCGTTGATGGAAAGAAGGTATAAGTTGGGGAAGGACTTGCTAGTAGTATTTATGGATGTGGAGAAGGCAGACGTTATTGTGGATAAAATAAAGTCTGAAGAGTGATGGAGGAGGCTGAAGTGGAAAAAAGGAGTTGCAATGAAAATATGAGGATAACATGAGTTGTTTTATGATGAAGAAGGTGTTGACAAAGTGGTTCCAAATAAAAAATAGAGTGAAGGAGGGGAGTGCTCTCTCACAAATTATATTTGTAATGGCAATGAAAATGGTCATGAATAAAGTGGCAAGGAACTCTGGGAGTAAAGAATGAAATCCGTGATGTTTGCTGATGACTTGGTTTGGGGGCAGAAGGAAGAGGAAGTACAGGAACACCTAAATGAATGGTATTAGGAAGTGAAAAAGTGTGGAATGAAATTTAGCACGGAATGTGAAGTGATGGTAAGGAAGGAAGCTGTTAGGTCTTAGTAGAGCCATAAATGTGGATGGAGTAGAGCTGAGAAAGGTACAGTGTGTAAAAGTATAAAATATCTCGGAAATGTGATTGAGGCAAAGGGTGGAAGTAAAGGGGGTTTCAGAATGGGGTGAGAGGGGAAGTTATAGGCATGTAAAATACATGCTATGGAGAATAGAAATGTCCTTGAAATGGTGTACTGTATACTTATTGTCACAGTCAAGGTCTTTATTATTGTACTTACGATACATTTATTGTTGAGATTTTTACAAATCTTGAATGTCTCAAAAAACCAGAGGAATTGAGGATTCAAGCATATAATCTCTTGCCAAAGTCTAAGAATCAAAATCAAGAAAAACAGGAATCATTGCATCTATATTTTATTTTATTTATGGGCTTTTTTTAAAAAAAATATTTTGTTTTGCTCATGATATATGTATTGGTATTTTCTTTTCAATTAGTTAATTTACACCTTTTAAACTTTTAACCCAAAGTAATATTAGTTTTGTTTGGAGTTTGTTTTCCATAGCCAGGTTCATTGGAGCTCAGATATAATAAACCATCTTTTAATAAGTATGTATTTTGTAATAAACAAAGTTTAAATCCTCTTGATATGTTTGTGATACCCCAATCAAACAAAATAATTCATTAACAAATTTAATTTTTGATTCATATAAGTTTTACTATACCTGGGCCTCACTTTGTTTATTTTAGATTTTGCATATCTTCTCCTCCTTGGGCATGATGGTAGTTAAACAATTGTATAATACTGATTGTAATTAATTATGAGTGTGTTTGCAAGTTAAGATTTCAAAAAACTATTATAACTTCTTCCTTTATTAGACCAAGTAGTTGCACTTTAGCCTCATTGCACGTATCAAATCAATTGAAACATGACAATAAGGTTGTCAAGTGAGTATTTTTTCAAACATCAGTGTAGAGCTGGGGTTTGATTTGTTAACCGATAGAACCAGCTCATTTCGAACAGAATCAGATTTGGGAATCAAATATGAAGTTACAAATGAAATATTTCCTCACTCTCAATATAAGTGATTGAGTAATAGAGATAAAATTGAAAACTAAACCATTAGTTTGGTACTAAACTTAATATTTACTATTCACATATTTAAGGATAAGTTTTGTTAAATTCATTGTGATATATCAATTTATTTATATGTATGCAGTGTGAAAGGTATATTTGAAATAGAGCACTTGTCACACTTACCTGAACAATTCTGTAGTAGAAATTGTCTGAATACAACACTAATAAACACAAAAACACATTTTAAAAACTAACATTGCCACGGGCAAGTGAACTGTTGTTCTTGTTTGGACTACAAGATTGGATGTTAAAATTTCAGTCCAACCAAGAACAACATTTTACGCTCTGAGCCCGAAGAAGCTATATGTGTCAGTAAAAGCTGGTTTTAACATGTGTTATTGTATTATTTAGTGGTTTATCTAAGAGATCTCTGCTACAGCCTTTTTCAGATCAGTGTGAAAAGTAGATAATGGAGAAGTGAGCTGACCTGGAAAGGAAGGTAGTTTAAATTAAGATCAACTCAAGAACATTACATTTTTTCAAACAATTTTATTTTTCATAACTAGAAAATTACATAAAACACAGAAAGAAAATGAGAGTATATTAAAAAAGTTTGAAAGGTAATAGCTAAAATGGCCAACATTGTCAGATGACCACTAAAGTAGCAGGTTGCCAGAATGATAGCACTTGAGTGGTTAGTGAATGGATTCTTTTTACACCAACCTCACACAATTTCCATAACTCAACAAATAATATGTTTAATAACAGGCACTTAATAAATTGTGTATTAATTTAGTTAAAACATGTATTAGCTTTTTGATAGTATTAAAATATTATTTTCGTTGGTTGAATGAAAAATAAAATTCTTCCAGATCAAATAAAACTTTGCAATTCTATTTTAGAATATATCTATAGATTACCAAACTATTTCTTAATAATTAACTATTTAATGTTTTTTTTAATTGAACTTGTTTAGTGTTTTTCCAAGATACATTTTGATGACAAGGATTGATATATATATAATATATATATATTAATGTTCTTTACATCAATCATTGTCTGGCTATTTTTCTTGGTTAGTAAAATGTCATAAATAAATCTTATTCTTACAGCTTGTTGACTTTGTTTTGATTTCGCTAGTTGTACTTTAGAATTGTATGTTCTACTTAGGAACTGTCCCAAGCCTGTGCCACTCCAAGAGCCAGTCGGTCAGACAGTCCTTCCCCCAGGCGTGGGGCCAGGAGATTCCGATGTCGATACAGACCGAGAGGACAAACCTACCACAACCCAGGACACAGTGGAGGCCAGGTAAACAAGAAATACTAGAGGGGGAGAGAGTCTATTTTGAATAATTTTTATGTTACCTGCCTGTGACGTAGCGACAAGTCAAGATAGGATTTCTAATGTTAATTTATTTACGTTTTGTTTGGTGAGTTTTAAAGATTTAACAATGAAAGAAAAGTCATAATCTCTTAAAATAAGTTTAAAAATAGTTTTACACAAATTCTTTCTTCTTTTTTTTTACCTACATGTAGTTTTAAAAAAATTGTATACAGCTCATTCTATTAGGATTATTTACACAAATGATCCGTAGGAATTTTCCTGCCAGGATGTGGATCAAAACAGTCCTTGGAAACATATGTCTGTAGAATAGGAAACAAGAAAAAAGTTAATTTAGAAATGCAAGTTGTGCTGTCCAGGCACAAGGTAGAATGCATGTTTATACAGTTAATGGAAGAGGGGACGTATCATCAGTAGATAAACAAGAGGCCTCTCAGGGTGAACTGCTTATTTTCTTCCCTCTCTATTTTGTAATTGGCATCTTAGTATGATAGTGGCTAAGAGTGCTTGGGTGCATCAAGTTATGTTTCAATTGCTTAAGAATGCTTAGGTGGGTCAAGTTATGTTTCAATTGCTTAAGAATGCTTAGGTGTGTCAAGTTATAATTCGATTGCTTAAGAGTACTTAAGTGCGTCATGTTAAGATGCAACCTGCTTCACAAAATAGCTTTGAATTCACCGAGTAGGGAATAGCATTGCTAGTTTTACACTCTGGGTCAGAAATGAGAAAGCCTTATTTTCATGAAAATTGAAAGACATCCTTTATATATATCAACTACTGATAGCTACCGACACTGTTCTGAAGACATGTGCTCTCCTGTATCACTCTGTCATGTACCATTAAGAAATTTGCATTTCCTGATATTTTAGGATAATGTGTACTCCTGGTTCTATAATACATATTATCTAGCTTAAGAAAAATGTATAACATTTATGAAAGGGTATTATTTATTTTTAAGTTTTGTGAGTTAATTCTTCCCTATTCACTTTTAATTTCCTCTTTCCTTTTGGGGCTATTATTGATTTAGACTAGCTAACTTTCTTTTTAGCTATAAACTTTTTTTTTTATATTCAAAATTATAATAAATATAGGAAGGTGAAGTTATCTACACAGCTACTGGAAGACAAGCCGACAATATTTACATTTAAAACATGCAAAACAAGATACTCTAATTGCTGTTATAGATATTGTTGCATAGCACAACGTTGTTTGGTTAGCTGAAAATATGCTGCACTTTTTTCCCAAACTCCCCAAAACAAAGCCCTTTAAAAAAATATATATATATATTACCTAAAGATACAACATTTGTTATGTATTATATATATATATATATATATATATATCACTACACCAGATGGTACATTAGCTGCTTGGTTTCAAAAATGTTATTTAAAAATAAATATAACTTGATTCTAATAATATTTTAACTTTAAGACAAAATAACTGATAGAATGAAATAACAATGATAGTTATTAAAAAATGAATTATAAAAAATTAAAACTTTATTGAAGCCAAAATTGCTGACGGAATGAAATAGTCAGACCTTCTTTAGCTGCTGCTACTACTATTTTTTACACATATTTTTAGATACTTTGGGTTGCTGTCTGTTGGCTGTCATTCTATATTGTGACAATAATATAGTGTCTGTGTTTACTTATTTAGAATATTATAGATCTTTTATTGTTATACTTTGCTATTGAAAACATAGTTAAATAAATGTTTCACTTTTTTGCATTTTATTAATAAAAATATTACTATTAAATATAATTTCTATATCACAAAAATATATATAATATGAAAAAAACCATGTACACAATTGGATATCTAGCTGAACTAAAGGAGTAACTTTTCAATGGCCCACTTACCTCACTTTTAAGTCAGATGAAGATACTGTATTAATAAATAATAAATATAGTATTGTAGATCATGACTAAAAACACATCTCTCAGCCATTGAGTAAGACATAGATAGTTATAACGAACAATTTAAAATCCAAGTAACTAATAAGACATGTAAATACTATGAAGATTAGGAAAGCTAAAGGAAATAGGGTGTATATGATTTACTTTCAAAGTGGATTCATTTTAAGACATAAATATTTTTTTCCTTTTAACAATAATAAGACTTAGCACCGCATCTTACTACCTGTTCGGGTTATATGCTTAAGTAATAATTACGCTAATGGGTTAGGAATTGGGAAGGTTGAATGTAGAGGAAGTGAACCCGCATTTGCTTGGAGGAAGAGTGGAAAACTATTTAGGAAACCCCACCCACCCAAGTTCACCCAAGCAAGATTCAAACTTCGATCTCCCCGTCCTCGGCAGTCTAGCTCAACATGAGACTAGCGCGTTAGCTAACTACACTACCGAGGCTTTTTTTTTACCCCCTTTTAAAATTATTGTATTTTTAGGTTGTGGCCTAGATTCGGCGGCAGCTTATTTTGAGTTAACATGATATTTAGTGTTAGTTTGTGGGTTTGCAATTGTTATGAAGAGGGCCTTTTCCTATTCCCTATTTGTTAGCATGGTATCCTATAATTCTCCATTTAAAAAAAGTGTTTTTCTTAGTGTTATTGTTTGTTATTCCTTCTGGGTTTTATAAGTTATTCCTATTAGTTTTTATTATCTCTTAAAGGAATATATTATATATTCACATCAAATGTTCTTTTCCTGTGTTTGTCCATAATGTTATTCCTTTTACATGTTCCTATCTAAGTGTCATCATCCTTTACCAATTTCCTTTCTCTCCCTTTTATTTTTGGGTTTCCTCTTTTGGGAAGTTGCGTTGCGCATTTCACACCCCTTCTTGACGAGTTCCGATATAATTAAACCTAGGTCGAGGGATTTGGTGGTGACGACCAATTTTCTTAAAGAGACAGCTATTACCCATTTGTCCAGTGGTAGCAATGTAAATTGAGAACTGTGTTCTTTTCATTGTAAAAGCCATATTGTGTTTGTTCCCTTTTATATGTTTTCTATCCACCTTTCCTGTACCTTCTTCCAAATATATATTACTGGGTTTTATAGTGTTTGTTTTTTGTGCGTGTGTTCTTAGAGCTCTGCTAGAAGACCGCCAAGATGACGAAACTATAGACCACATGGACTTTGAAGAAATCTCGGATGAGGAACTAGAAGAAGAAAACAAGGCTGGTGAGTGTCATAATAAGTCTTTGAATAGAACATTCTAGTCCTTATATAGTTTATTTCATTTTTAACAAATGTGTAATCTAGGGGTGTGCAAAGTTTCAATTTGATGCAAACTCTAATATTTTTTGTTAATGGTTTGATGCTGGAATAAATATTTTATAGTGCTTATTTAAGACTTTTTCCATAAGACTTTTTCATTTTAATATCAATTTATAATGTACATAACAGCTCAGAATGGTAAAAATGGAACACAAATTGAGTATTTTAGATGTAAATATTAGTAAGTTTTATAATTTTTGAATCCATATTTTTTTTTTTTCAAAATCAAGTCAAAGTTTTGAAACTTCACACACCCTTAATTAATTTGTTGGTCTGAATTTTGGAATAAGGGAGGCTAAATTGTTAAATTACATTATTAAAACTTTAAAATATAGTACCAGTAATGACTCATTGTCAATATTTTCTGATTTTGAAGATTATGATTTTATATAAATGTTCAGTATTGGAAAATCAAACTACCTGATTGCAATTTAATATATGTGTATGTGTGTGATTGTAGGAATTGGCGATGCCTTGGGAGTAGACTGGGCTAGTCTTGTTGCCGAGTCTAGACCCAGAGTCAAACCCAAAATGCAACCAGGCTCTGCTCGTAGCCGTTGGGAAGGACCCAAAGTCTTGGCGCGACTCGGCGTTTCCTTCTGCTATGCCGGCCAGGAACTCCTGGATGAGATTACAGTCAAGCAAAAGAAGGAAATCAAAGAAGGTCTGTTCACTTCATAATAATTTTATATGTTTTAAGATACAAAAGATTACTAATTTGACACGTATCAGAAATTATTATCGTACTTTTGTTGAAACAACATTAATTATAATGTGGATTATTCATGTTTTTTTTAAAAATAATTGGTTTAATCTTTAGGATGAAGCTAAAATTTGAAACTTATCCAGGAGATCACGCTCTTGGGTAGACTTATGTGTGTTCTTTTTATGTTCTCAAACCTGTTTAGCATTGGCAGGTTGGCTGATTTATGAACAGGCCTTCAGTCTGATGATTCAAATAAATTTAAAAAAATGCTTAGCTACTAGAGTTGGGTCTAATCCACTATTTTACAAATTCAATTCACGAATTCGAATCTTAGTCTAACTTTTGACTCTAGAATTTTGGTTTTGAACCACCAATAAGCAGTATTGGAGCTTTAAAACAAATTTCAATCAAGAAATTAAAAAAAAAAAAATTAGATCTCATATTTGATATTTTTTCAAATGCTCAAATCTCCTAAAGGATTTAAGGGCTTTAGGTTTGAGGGTCCCACACATATCAGTTCCTATTACAATATAATACATCAACTTTATATCACATCATTATTTATAAGTGTGAATATTTATAGAAAAAGAAAATGTGGAGATTGGCAACAAAGACACTGAAGTGGAAGAAACCATACCACCAACCAAAAACAATATGGAGACTGAACCATTCCTCCACCCTGTGGCGCTGATACATGTGGCTCTGCGTGAGCGGCAAGCACGGCGCAAGTCCCTCTTTGCCACTGCGGGCCCCTACAAGAGGGCCCTTTCAGCTCGCAGAGACTTGGCCATCAGGTCTGTAGTACACTCCACACAGATGGGCAATGTTTTATCAACACATAACTCAATACTGAATTTAATAAAAGTCAACTATTAGCTTGTAAATTAACAACTATCAACCGGTGGTGAAACAAGTACCTATCTTCAAAACTAGGGTTGGGTCAGATCCACTATTTTACGAAATCAAAACTTCATTTAACTTTTGAATTTTGAATATCGAATTCAAATCCAAATCTTGAAAAAAAATTATAAACCTCATAGGATATAGAAATATAATGGAATAATATAAAATAGAAAAATATATAATATATCTCTTAAAGGAAAACCTCTTGTCACTTTTTCGAGGTAGTTTGTAATATATACTTGGAAGCATATAGAGGAAAGGTGGATGGAAAACATTATTTCCTTTTATGTTTTCTATCCACCGTTCTTTTACCTTCTTCCCAATACATATTATAAAATAGAAGTAGTAACTAAATATTTGAAAGTCTTATAAGCCATTCATTATAACATTCATACGTTAAATTAATTGTTAAATTACTTGTCTGAGGCCTGGTTGTTGAGTTTGTTCTATAATTATGTAGATTCTGAACCACTAAATGCAGTATAAGAGCTTTAAAACAAATTTAAATAGAAAAATTGAAAAGAAAATATAAAAAAAATAGATTTCTTTTAAGGATTTGCTTATAGAATTCGATATTTTCCCGAATACTTGAATCTCAAATATCCTTATGGATTTGAGTGTTCCATCCATACTAGAGACAATATACACTAAACTTTTAATTTATACATCTACAAACCATTTTCTGAAAATAGTAATTTTTTTGTTGGTATTTTTATGTGTGTAGCTATTTAAAAATAAGAAAAAAAGAATAAATACACCGACTGTGAATGTTCATATTATTTGTTTTTAATAGCCACTTTGCTAGTTAGTTAATTATAGCTGCCATCATTATTGAATATTGTTTACCTACTAAATTAAGTATGAAAACATTGCCAATGTATATTGATTATTAGAGTGATGTTTGAAAAAAATAATAATAGGGAAAATCAAAGTTAACTAAATCATTGTATGGCCAATCCTGTAGGTATTTCATTATTTTAGAATATTTTGAACATATAAATTGATTTCTAGAAAGTGTGTGCAAAGCTTTGAATTGTAGACTTGACTTTGAAAAAATAAATGATAGTCACCTTCATTTGGAAAAACAAACAAACTCCGGCTTCGACACTATGAAGTAGAGATGTCACAATACCTGTTTTTTCTCGATTTTGATTCTTAAGTTCAGCCTCGATTCTTGATTCTGATTCTTGAAAATTTCCTTTTTCATTATTTTTCCAATAATTATTGCATAGAAAATCTAACGTGCCTGATACCCTACTCCCCCCTAAATGCAAAACTTTGACTAAACCATTACAACACATGGTCGCTTAAAACTTTAATCTCACAATCGTATAGATATTTACTAAACATGCTAAAAGTCTTCAAAACAAAAAATTCAAATAAACTCAAAATTAATTCAATAAATTGCTGATTTTATAACGAAAAGAATTACACATTTCACACATTACAAAAAACTGATCCAACACATGCTAGCTTGTCAGAAATTAGTGATGAAGTTTTGGCAACGATATATCGATACTCTAGTGAATTAAAATAAATATAATGTTTTTTCACTCCATTTTTATTAACTACCTCAATTTTTATTCTATTTTTTATTAAATTTGTCTTATTCAAAGAGCTAGATAAAACATTAAAAATTGAAGATAGACAAATAATATAATTACAAGAGGGCGACCATTTTAATTTGATAGGAATATCATAGCTTTCGATATACATACTGTGATGTATCAATTAATGATAGATATATCAATATATTACAGAAAATTGCCATTCTAGTCTACGTGCTTTATGTCAATTATTTGTTTAGAAGCGATTAATATATTCTGAAAGTCTCACTTAACTTTTACTTTAAGAAAAAAGTGTGTCAAAGTTGTTAAGTTTTTACCTCTTGATACTGTCATAATGTCAGGTCATATTATATTTGAGACAATTTATTTTTCATGTAGAACATCTCAAAATGTTAGGGTCGTATTATATTTTCAGGATCGTACTATATTTGGGCCATTACGGTATATTTACAATTTGCCGGTATCTAAGTGAAAGGGCAACTAAACTAATGTGAGAGAGAATTGATTATTACCTATTTTGAATGTTGCCATTTTGTTTATTTGCCAGTTTTATTGAGAACTAAGAATCAAGTAGCGAGAATCGCAATATTAATATTGATTCTCGATTCTTTTGATACCACTAAGATTCGAGGGTATCGAGGAATCAAGTTTGACAGCCCTAATATGAAGCTTTGTCAATACAAATATTGACAGCTAAAATACCCAATTTATCTTCATTTATTGCCATTCTGATAAAAATTTAATTTATCAGCTTAGAATGAAATATTTTAAACATTTTTACAGTAAAACATTTTCTATGAAATTTTATTGTCTAATATTATATAAACAATCAACAAAACATATCCGAACTTCAATTTGGCTTTGATAACATTTCATACTTTTGATTCGAACTCCCTTTGAATTAAAAAAGTTGACCTTTCACATCGCTAATTTCACTTATTTTTATCAAATAAATATGAAATCAACCTCCACACTGTATATCTTTAATTAATTTTTAGTTTCAGATTCTTTATTACACCACAACATATTTTAACCTTGAATTTTTATATATATATTTTTTAATCTCAATATTCCAGACGTCAGCTTTGTAACCTTCCTGTCAAAGAGGTAAACACGGAAGTGTCCCAGCCAACTCCTGACAATGACCTCTTTCGTCTAAGTATACAACTCTTTGAGAGGAGTTTGTAAAGACTTAACTACACTCAACCGGTCGCATACTTTTGTTGAGCTCAATGAAGATTTATGAATATGCAGCGTAGCTGGCAATATATTGCAAGCTTATTTACCAAACTTGTTAAGACATTTATTTGACTTTTAAGAAGTTTCTTTAAACTATCAAGTCTAAAAAGAAGTGAATATAAATTATATGACTACCATTTTACTATCGAGGACTTTCCGTAAATTTGTCAACTAGGCCAATTGTTGATGAAAGAAACAACATTAATATTTAATGGAGTTTTATTCTGTTGACCAAATGTAGTCATTGACTTTCCCAAAGTCATTTAATAAAACTTGTTAAGCATCAGGTTTTACACTATTAAGAGACACATATGACATACATATATTAAGTGGTGAGCAACTCACCACATATAAAACTATCTTTAAAATATAGAACATTTATGAATGTTTTAAGTTAACTGTGAATTTATTAATGTATCTGTAAGCAATAAATATAAAAATGTTTTGTGTTTGTTGTTATTACTTTTGGCAGTTTCTTACCCTGTTATGATCTTAGAATATTATTTATGCCAATATTACATATCTTATCATTAGAGACCATGCATGGTATTTTGTAAATAAAATAATTGGAGTTTGTTGAATAAAAAGTTGAATTTTGTTATTAAAAGCGTTAATCCTAACAGGCTCAACACAGCTCCTGGCTTGCATCTGTGTTTGTGTGTGTGCACGAGGTATGGGAGTAAAAGGATTAAGAAAATGCCTATGCTATACCAGGAGTGTGTGCAGTGCATTAGTATTTGAATGATTACTTGAAATGGGGGACAATGCGGCAACGTTTCTTGCTAATAACTCCATTATGTCCCTATGATGACAGAATAAATATTTGTTCACAATGCTTATCTGTGAAGCCATTCTAAAATGGTAGAAAACGGGCTTTTCAATGCACTTTCTATCCAAATATTATTCAATATTTCAACAATGTTCAGTATAAGAAACTTATTTTATTAACTCATCTCCATTAATGTTTAATCAGAAATGAACCAAGCGCAATAGTGTTTGTGTAAATGCACGATTTCTAGCTGACTGTTTCACAAAGATGATTGACATATAATGCACGCTCTTAAAAGTCTGTAAATAAAACACATGTTCAGATAAAAATGGTACAAAATTCTACTCAAACCTAAGTGGTATTGTTATATAGAAAGAAAAATTATGGTTAAATTTTAAATATGGCCTTTGGTCACAATAGCCAGATCAAACACATATTTTAATTCTTTTTTTACAAATGGTCTGGCTGATTGATCTCTTAGTGTGACGGTCAGCATCCCTGGCTACTAATGTAGGGGTCCTGGCGGTAGGTACTTTATACTCCATTCACGACAGGAATTACTCTCTGAAAGGTCATTTTTCCTACCAATATCCTACTATATAATAGATTTCTGGTAGGGAAAAGGGCCTTTCAGAAAACAATTCCTACGTTGAACAGACTTTAGGTATTTTTCCAGAAGGGGAATTGTTCCTATGGTTACCATGGTCTGGTTAATTAGCCTTAAGTTAAGTTTAATATTTCTACTGGCATCACATCTCATAAAAGTAAACAAACCTTCATTTTGTCCCAACCTGTGAAGATGGTTACATATCCGCCACTGCCAGTGAAAGATCAGGAATGTCGTGCTGACAAACTCTGGTCGCATACATTATTTGGTGGAAGGAAATATTTTTTTTATGGATTGGAAACTTTGATTTGTTATAGGAATATAAAGAACAACATTATAATAGTACTGTTAGCAATATTTTTTTTTGGCAATTTCAGGCAAAGAACAATGTCATCAGATACTAATTATAAATGTGTATAATTTGGATACTGTTAATGCTAATTAAAATCTACAAAATCAACTTATTTTCTCATTGAAGAGGCCAATTAAACAATTTCTCAAAAATATTAAATTTTGTTTTATTTCACATGTGTATACTACATTTTAAAATGCAATTGATAAACTTTAAAAATATTTTAATTTTAATATGCTAAGTGAAAGATTGTAAAAACAAGTCTCATGATATTTCATTGTTCCTACTTATAATGTATATGCGTAGCACAACATAAAACACTGTTGCCATTTGAAGTATTCACTTTAAGATGCAAGTTGAACAAATTACTGATAATACATTATATTCTAAGAGCCTGAAAAATGATAAAGCAAAATAAATATGACATAGTTTGATATATATATATATATATATCAGTAAGTGTTTGGAGCTGTAGAGTGAATTCTTTATAAAGCCAAAATTTACCCCTAGATAAATGGTCCTTGAATACCACTTCATGTTGGAAACTTTGGGCTGACACTGTTTTGAATTTAGAATGCTCTAAGGCCTCGCTCTCGCGATAGACTAAACTACAAATGACGGCCAGATCGGGTTCAAATCCCGACTGAGTGTACTGTGGATGTTTATTCCTTAATATTTTTCCACCCTCCCACCATGCGAATAGCGGTACACTTCCTTAAAAAAAACTTTGGTGTGATCATCTCAATACTAGCTTTTTTAAAAAGGGGTTTAAATTTGGAATATTACAGTTAGAAATATTTCAAATTTGATGCAAGATGGTGAATAAGAAATCTCGTCCCTTTAATATGTTTTTATGCACCTTCTATACCATCTTCCAAATATGATACAATTACCTAAATACTATTATTATTTATTATTAGTTAGCACCGTGTCTTACTACCCGTTGGGTTATACGCTTTAAGTACTAATTACACTAATGGATTAGGAATTGGGAAGGTTGAATTAGAAGTAGTGAACCCGCATTTGCGTGGAGGGTGAGTGGAAAACCGTTTAGGAAAAACCTCCCCCAGTTCACCCGACCGAGATTCGAACCTCGATCTCCCCGTCCTCAGCAGTCGAGCTCAACACGACTAGCGCATTAGCCAACTACGCCACCGAGGCGGGCACCTCAATACTTGAAAATATGTTTTCCTTATAGAGATATATTAAAATATGAAATAGGTAAGGGGGAAATAATAGAGGTATGAATTAAGTAGTGATTATATATTTCCAATTAAAATACAGTGCAAAAAGGTTAAAAAAACACATATAGAACCCATGAATTGAAGTAGCAATGAAATGAAGGATCTCAAGTGAAATGTAAAATTTTGATTAATAGGTAGATTTGATATGCTATTTTTACAGCTTTCTTTTATTAAGATAAAAATAATTGTCATATTCCTTTGCCCTGTCAATAGTGCGTCGACCTACTAAGTTAAGGGTAGCTATTGATGGTATTTAGGTTTATCCTTTCACACTGAGTGACTGATGAAAGGGTGGCCGATGAAATGTAATTGTATATCCTTTAGAGTAGACCATTTTGTAAGCTATGTGCTGTTGTTACAGAGAGAGCAAAGATTAATGGTCTGACTACACATTAGGCTACATCATAGTGGCTCCTACAAGCAGGGAAAATCTGGAAAAAGTTATAGAATTTAAATACTTGACTAAATCAACACTAATACCTAAAGCATTTAATAATTTAAAAAAAAACTTTAAAAATGTTGATGTTTAGTGGCTGCCAGCCAAATTATTATCGATATAATAATAATAATAATAATAATAATAATAAAACTCCATTTACCAGTGGAAAAGAATACCTATTCAGAAAAATTAAAAAATGTTACCCATAAAGCTTTGAAAAATCGGAGAGTTTTCCAATAAAACTTTTTTAACCACCCTGAATAAATGGGCAACTTAACTATATGGATTATCAAGAAACTGTACCATCATCACCTGGCGAGAGAAACGCAAACGACATTGTGGTAAAGCCAATTTGCAATTTTGTTTAAGGTGTTTACAGATAGTCTGGCCACAATGCTAAAAAGTAACTCTTAAGTGTTTATTATGAACTGTCCTGTTGTGAGTGTCCTTTCACACAAATGGACCCAATTTCTAACAAGGTAACCTGAAAATCTTTGGTTTGAAAAGAATAAAATTTAGAGTTGCTTCCTGAGGACGCATATATCACCAGGAGAATTAAAAAAAAAACTTAACCGAAGCCTAATACGAAACACTGATCTTTACAGGGTGTCTATCTACCATCCAGTAAAACTGGAATTAGTTGGGGATTTGAAGTGTTAGGGAAAAAGTCGAGAATTTGGTAGATTAAAAAAAAACTAAAAAAACTGGGAAAATATTTTACTTAAAATATTAAATATAATAATCTTTAAATCATTAAATTACAATATGATTCAAACTGTCTTTTTTTGTTTAAAGATGCATAATATATTTTATAATTCCTAGTAGATTATGTTAACACAAATAAAAAACACGTTTATTTACATTTTTAAAACTTATTATCTATTTAAATTTTAAAATTATTATTATTCATAAAAAGATTAATAAAAATATGTGAGGGGGAGAGGGTGATAAAAGTGTATGACATACTTTTGAGTCGAGGAATTTTAGGAAATGATTAAGGGAAATCGGGGGAAAAGTCAGGAATTTCATTGGCCAAGTTGAGTAGACACCATGTCTTTAGCATTGAAATATTTACTTACTGTATAATAGGAATAGCCTGTATCCAAATAGTAGATAATTTTTAGATACCTTCCTCAGCATCACTCAAGAGTTGAACCAAGGACACTTAGACGTGTTAGCCACTCTAACCATGGGGAGGGGAAAAAAATCTCCACCATAACTTATAGAAGTAACAGAAGGAGCTGCTGGTAACAGAAGTTTCCAATATGAATCAAGTCAAATTCCACTCAAAAGAGAGAGGAGTAAGGGTGGCGAAAAAAAAAAAAAAAGTGGTCAAAACATTAAAATCTAGTTATTTCGGTAAAAGGTTTTTACTCTCTCGACAGATGTAGAATTCGCGACTGGAATTTTTACGACATCATTTAGTTTGGCACCAGGAGGTATAATATATGTACCGTTCTCTTTCTCTCTCTCAGCGTTGGAAGTGTAAAGTTGGATGGGTGTGTCCCAACAAACGACGACTACGAGGAATGTTAAACAAGGGGATATAGAAGATGTCCTAGGACATAAGCAGTGGGTTACTAACCAGACAAGAAAAAACATAGTATAGACCAGTGACGGATGGACTCAAAGGTAGCGCCACTTGGAGGAATTCAAATACGTCATTGCTTACGTCACCCAATACACAGCAATATTACATTTTAATATAAGACAGCCACACACATAACAAACATATTTTGTTATTATTATTATTAGGACCGCGTCTTACTACTCGTTCGGGTTATACGCACTTACGCTAATGTGTAATGGTAGGGTGATTGTGAGATAAAATGAAGGACCTACAGCTTAACGTGGAATCCGAACCACGGTGGTGGCCTGGCATTCCACACAACATATTTTGTTAAATAATAATTAGAGAAATGACGTTAATTGGACATGGTGTGAATTTTAAAGGTTTATTTATCATTTAAAGTTCCAAAATGTGACTTGAATGTCTTCCATAATAGCCTTGAGAATCTAATAACGCTCTGGCTTGTGTGCTAAGTGACGTCACAAGATCATCCAATCTGTTCTTCTCCATCTGGGGCTACCTTCTTTCTATTCTCTTTACATCGAGTAGACTGGTGACAAGAGACAGTAGAAAGAATTGGATAACGTCACTGATTGCTTCCGCCATTATGTATTCATTTGTCACCAAAATTAGTACCTCCGAGTGCCGCGCGCGCCAACCGATTTTTCTAGTCTTTACAATTACCGTACTTTAATAAGTTTATTGCTCTCTTTACTCGTGCTTTACATAAAAACAAAACAATAATGCTTTTTTTTGGTCGCATACAGTGAGTGTGTTGTGTTTTCAACTTTCGGGTATGTATTTCTTATATTATAAATGACAACAATAGGCTGTTTTTTCTTAAGTGTTTTAGAATTTTGTTTACTCCATTACGACCATGACCATTTAACTTTTCTACTAACTACAATATCATAGTTGTGTTGTTAGTCTCTCGTACTTTATTAACTTATAATCGTAATTCTTTGGTTTTACTTTTAATTTAATACAGTATCGTACTTAAGATAAACACCACCGTGCAACAGATCATTGCTGGACAGTTATTTCGTTGATTTATTTGCCTTTTTTCTTGATATTGTATTTTTAAGTTAAATGAATCGTCTTATGTTTTAAACAAAGCTAAAATGCCAATATGAAAGATCGAAAAATTTGTCATCCTTAAAAATTCCTACATTGATTTATTCCAATCCCCTTTTAAATTTTCTAATATAAAACGCTTTAAAACAAACTTCAAATAGATTCTAAATGTATCGAATTTAAAAAAAAATCGAGCGAGAACCGTTCTAAATATCTTATAGGGGCATCAACATTTCAAAAAATTTTGTTAGAAGACAACTCTAAATATATTCTTAAGAACATTTCAAACTGGACCTAATGTATTTCAGCATTCGCAGTTTTCCCACCCACGCGCCCAAGTATACTTGTGACTATACACTAACTTGTGCCGCTATTTGTGAGCATTTAAACGTAACGTCCGGACACGCCAGACAACCTTTAAAGAAATTTGTCTGTTGACGCGCTTTTCTATGCTTCATTTTATTTAATATATGTCTAACTCTTTCGATAACGGCACCCATATTTCACAAACCACAGTTTGCATTTATTTTAAACGACACCATTTCAATAAATGAAACGGTAGTTGATCAGTCTCCTCACGACCATCCTGATAAATGATACACGTGAACAAATTCCCTTCATTTTAATAATAAATTAATAATTGGAAATTACCCATTGGAAATGACACGTGATAATTGGCCTTTAATTACTCTACAGTGTGCTAATTAAAAAATAATAATACACATATGTCTACCGTTAAAACCTATTTTAGTATTATTTCATTCAATTTTTACAAATACTATACACGTATAATAATGTTCATCAAACTCTATTTTAATTTCAGTTTGTGTTATATTTTTGTGGTGTTCTCATCAAACAAACTTCTCAGTGGAAAGTTGAACTAAAATATGAAGAACTTCCCAACATACTACAATCTGTCATCAGTGTTTAAACAAGATGTCGGCACTGTAAGTAATTTTGAGCATTTTAATTTCAAAATATGAACTATACGTTATTTATGTTACATTTATTGGCCTGGCAATATTATTTGTTTTTTTTAGCTTAGTGTCAAAATAGGTGGCGAGATTTTACTTTTTGCTAATAATTAAAAATTACTATTATTTTGCCTTTCATAGATTTCTCCAGCTTAGGAGTGGTGGTTACTGAACGCTAGGAAAGTTACCAGTTACAACCTACTCTCATGTATCCATTCGCCAAACCATACGATCTGCAAAGTCTCAGTATGTTGAGTGTTTTGCTTCTTTCTGTCATGTTTGGCAAACAAAACTTTCACTACAAACAATTTGTTTTTAATTATTTTTTAAAGCGTTTTTACATCATTTAAACAAGAATTTATTAAAATAGCCATTAGGATGTTTTCTTTTGTGAAAGAGTAGTCCCACATCTTCTACAATCGGAATGGTTGTAACCGACAGCAGAAGATGTAAAAAGGGTTCAAACAAATACATAATGAAAAACATATTGTAGTGAAAGTTTTGACTGCCAAAAGTGACAGCAGCTAAACATATGGGCCTGCAGATCACTCGGTTTAGCGAATGGATGCATAAGATTTGAAAGTAGATTTGGTAACTTCTCCTGACACTTATCACCTCTCCTACCGTAGATGGGGTATAGCAGGCTGTTGGGTGTAGCCCAAGTGACGTCACACACTCAGTCAATCAGATGCATTTTCTCAAGTTTTTATTTTTATTTTGTAAGAGCTACTATCTAACCTGCATTTTATGAACCAACTGATTATATCATCACACAACTTACGAACTAACTTAATATTTTAACAACCTGCATCGGCGACAACGTGGACTAGTTCGTCAATCTCGTCTGGTTCATTTTGTCTGTGATGTGAAGATCAGGGTTCGAAACTCGGCCAGGTGTACCGAGTGGTTTCTCACTCTTCCTTTACACAAAGGTGTGTACATATCCTCTAAATTCTACTTTACTCATTTATATCATCAGTGTAAACATGCGTATAGTTCAGTTGCGCATAAACCGGGAACTCTAACAAATAGAAACGTAGTGTCGGATCTTATTAAATGACATGCCGTTTTCAAATGGATAAACTATTTTTTTATTCTTGGAGAAAGTGTACGAGCGATTCAACCTGCGGTGATTCGTGGGGAAATTCCCCAACAGAAAATTACCAAGAATTTTTCCACGGTAATAATTATTTTAAGCATATTAAGGATTTGTGTTTTTAATTTGATAAAATCCAATAAGCTACGAGCCTAAGAATTGAGGAATCCAAAAATACAATATTAATGACACGTCAGGGATTGTGGGTGTTGAGTACCTAACCCCACAATACGGGCCTGCGGAGGAATATTCTCCATCGTGCACTCTGTTTTGTTTTGGTCAATATGGTTTAAGCTATAATGGATACATTATATAATTTTGATTGTTTTACATTATCAAATATCCATACCATTAAGAATATCATTAAAAAGCTACATTTTAAAACTCACATTTATTTTTTGCAAAACAAAACTTTTTTATCTTCACAAATTTTGGTATAGTCAAATACTTTAAAATTATATGTTTGTTTGTTTTATTATGGAAGATTAACAACAATGTCCTATCTTTTGTAGATGTTTTAAAATGATTAGTTAAAATTAATTTAGGGTTATTTAAATCTGGTTTTGAATATCCATCACTTTGAAATTTTTAACAACCTCACATTAAAATATTTAGCATGTACATGAATATTAATTTTCTTAGCATTTTGGAGAAGTTGGTGTAATATATGGGTTAAACATATTTACACTCTTTTGATGTGATGCAAATTAATCAAAAGGTGTTAGTCGATATTTTGTTGATGTATTTGCAACACATAATGCCTACATCTAAACCACTTTAACATAACATAAGAATACTTAATCAAAATGTTTTGAAGATGATTGTGTTTTTGACTATCACATTTTACTTTTCATTCGTCCTATACGTTTATGTACTAATTACGTTATATATTGGGTTAGGGATGAGAAAGGTTGAATTTAGAGGGAGTGTGCCCGAATTTGCGTGGGAGAGAGAATGGAAAATAATTTAGGAAATAACACCCTCAGTAAACATGACCGGGATCGAACCATAATCTTATCTTCATCGTCAATCTAGTCAATTTAAAACATATATTTGACAAATATGGATCTACAAAAATCTAATGTTTAACAAAGATGTATTTACTAAACAGAAACGTTTAGTAAAATGATATGTTCCGAATATTAAACGCTCATAAAAAATGTATTACCAAAATATAACGTTTAGCAAAGATGAGTTTTTAAAAATGTATTTGAAAAAATTTAAAGTTTAGCAAAAATATTATATTTCCAGAAATGTAACATGAGAAAATATAAATATACTAAAAAGGTTACGTTTGACAAATATATCACAAACATTTTAAAGTTCAGCAAAATTTAACGTTGAGAAAAAATTTGTTTACAAATATTTAACGTTCAGAAAAAATATATTTACAAACACTTAACGATTATCAAAAATGTAAATGCAAATATTTAAGTTTCATAAAAATGTATTTACAAACATTTAACGTTTAACAAGATGTATTTGCAAATATTTTAAGTTCAGCAAAAATGTATTTGTAAATATTCAACACTCAGCAAAAACGCATTTACAAAGATTTAACGTTCATCAAATATGTAGTTTACAAACATTTAACGCTCAGAAAATATGTATTTACAAACATTTAACTTTTAGCAAAGATGTACTTGCAAATATTTTACGTTTAGAAGAGGTAAGCTGTATTTTTTTAAAATGTAATGCTCAACAAAGATATGTTACAACAATATAACGTTTATCTTGAATTATAAACATTATTTATTTCAAGAAGAACAGTACAAGAAGTAATATTTAAATTCAAAATCTAAAAGAATCGCAATTCAAATAACATTTGTCAAAATAAAAGCACGTATAACCTACTTTTGTTCAAAATAGATAATATCCTTTTTTATCAACTTTGTACTTTGTAAAATCTTAGTTGCACATCTAATGGTAAAAAACAGATGACACTAACATATGACTATCTAGGTCTAGCGATATAGCACACACAGTTTGTTTCGAGAACCTTCCGAAGCAAAATCGCATCAAAATGAAGAAGGGACTGTACATTTAACATTCGACGAAGGTTGCGCTGAGAATCTTGATACTAAATGAAGGAGTCCGGGCAGGATTTCTTCTATAGACGGTCGACTATTTCACTGGGCTCAAAATGTCAGGATTCTCTTAAAGGAGAGCCCTTCTCACCCCCCTCCCTCCCCCGTTCTTTTGCAAGAGGAGTGAAAAATACCCCACTCAACTAAACAATGATGCTACTTTGATATTCCCGACAAGTAAAGTGAACACATTTTTTAAACTTGTGTATCTTACTGTCCGTTCAAGTTAGATACAACTTACACGAACTAATCTACGTAAACTAGATGAGAAGGGGGACATTTTTAAAGGTGTGCATGATAAGTTGTCTGGAGAGAAGAATGAAAATCTTAGACGTGGGAAAACAGCTTTAACTAAATCCCGGCTCATAATCAACCTTAGCGGTTTAAATTTATCTATTTAATTTTCTTAATAGATATTATTTATTGCGAGTGTGATGGCCATCAGATAAATAGTATAATCAGTCTATTCCTGGATCATGATCAAAAAGTTCATTTAACTTTCACGTAAATCTGCTTTGGTGGCCGCATGGTTTAAGGCGCTACTCTCTCAGCAAGCTAGACTGCCGATGACGGGGAGATCGAGGTTCGAATCTCAGGTGGGTGTACTGACGGTGTTTTTTTTTCGAAGTGTTTTTCCACTCTTCCTTCACGCAAATGTGAGTACACTTCCTATAAATATTGCCTTACTCATCCCTAAATACAATAGTGTAATTCTTCTCGAGACCACGCCGCCCTTAACATGTCAGATTTTCAGTGCGACGCGACACCCCTGTACCCAATATTAGAGAAAAAAAATTTGCCAAAATTTGATTTGGTGGCATAGTTTTAAAAGAAAAGTGTAATTTATATTACTAACTTGTATCCTTCTAAATGTAAAAATACATAATTGAAACAAAATTACAGAACTAAATAAGGAGAAATAGAGTAGACATATTTTTATTGTAAGTTACACGATCTCATGTATACAGTTTGTTCATAATGGCAGAACATCTTATCCTGTATTTTACGATTTCAATTTCACTTTTTCACTAACATTTAAAAATAAGTCTATACATTACAATTTTAGTTTTTCCTTAAAGCCGTGACGCTCCGGAACAAGACCGGTGACGCCAAAGGGCGTCGCGACGTACAGTTTGGTAACCCCTGGTATAACACGAACGGGTAGTAAGACGCAGTGCTATAAAAAGAAAACTTACACTTAACATAACGTAAATTAACGTAGTGGCTCCCCTTCACCTACACCCCCCCCCCCAAAGTTTTTAAATGGAAGCCATAATGTTGCAGTTAACTCAATGTTCATTTACGTCCAGGGTAGAACTTGCACGTTAAGTTGCGAGCCAACAGAGCTACAGTAGCCCCATGATTTCTTTGGTGCTGACTGATAGCTCACAGCTGACAGCTGACGGTTTTGAAAAGTTACCAGACCAAATTATGTAACCCTACGCCGAACCATATGATCTGAAAAAACATGTGTTTAGCAGCTGTCGCTTCTGACAGTCAAAATTTAGGTATATACCTAAATGTTGACTGTTAGAAGTCAGCTGTGAGCTGTTAGTCAGCACCAAAGAAGCCATGGGGCTACTGTATTTGGTACTTCGTTTGTTTGTTAATGGAATGCAGACGACTTCTTCGGTTTAGTTTGTCCACGTCTCGCAAGCTCTAAAACAGAGTATATTATAACCTGAATGGGTAGTAAGACGCGGTGCTAAAAACAAAACAAATAAACACTCTAAAACGTAGAAGCCCCGTGATACACTTTATTTTATAGATTCAGTAAAACTTCTATTGCAGGTACCCGCAGCCTAATCAGCCCTAAATTCTTGGGTTTCATCTTAGTGAACAATTTATTTTAATATAGTTTGAATCTATTATCTGTGGTTTGCTCGAGTTGTTACGTCACTTGAATCCTGATCATACTACAGTTTCTTTACGTAAAGTGAACGTTAAGTTGAGCGTGATCACGGTATAAGAGAGACATCTAAAGGAGAGCCTTCAGAATTCGTTTGGAGAAATAATAGAAAACACCATCTACTCGTACGACACATCCGGTCGGGAATAAAACCCCAGCCTTTGAGTCAAAGGTAGGCACGCTATCGACCGCCTAAATCTGCTAGTAACATTTGTTTCGTTATCTTATAGTTCCATGGCGTCAGCCCGTAAATGAGCTATACCGACCAAGCGGCCGCAGCCGTCAGCGAAAATATTGCCAACATTTGCGGGTAGAGGGTGTCACGTGGTCAGCCCAACGAACTCTCTAGCCGTTAATATCAGTTTTCTAAACCAGATCCGCTACTTTGTTTTCATTCAAGTAGTTCTTGATTTATCCTCACGAGGCTGAGTTTACCCTCTTCCAGACCCACTGTTTCACAGAAAATCTGAAAGCACCTGGGATCGAACTAGGAACCTATGGATCTGTATCCAGGAGCTCTGATCACTATACCATAGAGTAGGTTTATACTCTTTTAATTTATTTTTAAAATTCACAAGGGCTATTATAATGTGAATCCTTATATTATGCACAGCATCATGTTCCCCATCTGGAATAGCCACAATATTATTATTATTAGCACCGCGTCTTACTACCCGTTCGGGTTATACGCACTTACGCTAATGTGTAATGGTAGGGTGATTGTGAGATGAAATGAAGGACCTACAGTTTAACGTGGAATCCGAACCACGGTGGAGGCCTGGCATTCCTCACATTCACAAGATGTCTTGTCAGAGGTGAAGGAAGGGTTTGGTAATCAGATAAATCTTTGCCGGGACCTGGGATTGAACCCCGGCCGCCAGCATAGAAGTCTGACACCTTACCCCTAGACCACCAGGTCACCCAATAGCCACAATAATTTCACTAATCGGGTATAGATGAAGAAAGTATAACGTATAGGAAATTTATTCGCATTTCTTTGGAGGGAAAGTGGGGAACAATAATATAGTAAAAGCCGCGAGGCTGATATTCAAATCCTGAACTCTTCGTCATCGTCAAACCAGACTAGATGAGTTTGACTTTTAGTCTGCGTGGCCACCGATGCAGACATAGCACTCCTTGGGTTCGGGGTTGTTTAGGTCTGGGTGTTATTATTCTAACTATAATATTAATCTATAAGTTGAGTGTAAATATAATTCTGTGTTTAGAAAGTGCGTGTTAAATACAAAGTGCACAGTGACATGTGGGACTCACTTCAGTGGTGGACTGGAAACTCAAAAACAATTAAACAAATTGATATAAACATGTGTCCCATTTGACCTTGTTTCAGAGATAGAGTCATGTTTACACTCCAGTAATGTGGAGCTGCTTAAAATGGCTACCTCCAGTCTGAATGGAATCCTGCAGTCGTTGTCATAGAATGCCACACCATTTCAAAAATGCCAGGTGTTTAAAACAACCCGCCATAGCCCATAGAACATACCTAGTCAACAAATCGAGAAATATGCAAACAGTTTAATGGATTCACTTGGCTGTAGCTCGGAAACAAAGTCAAATGGGAAGCATGTTTAAATCAATCTTTTAAATTGTTTTTGTGACTCCTGTCCACCACTATTGTGGGCCCCAAATGTTATGGTACACCCTGTATATTACTAATACTGCTATCTTTTACCCACGCCAGTGGGTACGCGGTCTAGATGTCAAACCAATCTACTCTGGTTTACTAGTGACTGTTGTTGGGGACGTTTGAATCCCATCCGGGTATAATGTGTGTTTATTATTACTATTTTTTATTTTTTGCTAAATAGTTTCCCATTTTCTTTCCATAAAAATGCATATACTTCTCCTCTTAATTCTAACTTCCTTATACCTACCCTATTAATTTTGTTAAAATAGTATATCTCGGACGAATATTAAGACACTGAGCAAATTAAAATAAAAACTATCCCTTCTTTAAGCATTGAAACAAAAGCTATTTCCTCCTCGCACAAGAAATACAAGATTTTAAAATACTGCACAGCTGAAATTATTCCACGTAATAGCTTGTGGCGCCCAGGAGTAACCCCTAAATAACTCCCCACAGATGTGGCCCAATTTTGTGGTGGTCTGTTATAAAAAAAACCTCCCATACTAATGCCCAGGCCCACGGGGGCGGGGAGGGGGGGGATCGTCTCAAAAAACACGGCGTGGCGTGTCTTTCATGTTCGAATCTCTTAGCGATTTACGATCGCGATGAACGGAAAATAAGATATATCGGAGGTTAATACTTGGCAAATAACCTCAATTTATCTTGTCAAGTCTACCACTTTGATTTATAGACCATTTCTCTTTCTTTCTTTATTTCTTATATTATTACACTCCATAGATTTCGAGCTTATCAGTTTTGCAGAGACAATTAAGTGAGTAAGGTGTAAAGAAAAAAAGTAGAAATAATGTATTTACGCTGAAGAATCAAATCAATCTCACAATATGATAATTGAGGGTTCCAATATTTTTTTGGAAAATATAAAATTTATTAAACATTTATCGGTACTATCAACCCAAATTTCAATGGAAGATGAGCAACATATAAATATATTTATTTAAAAAACTTCATTTTGGATATACACAACCGACATTTGCACCAAATGAATTGCCAATTTTTCTTTGTATACGAGGAATAGTGTAAGACCTATTTTCAGAGAATGTGGCGTTTGACCGGTTCTTACAATATATTTTTCATGCTCACCAATTTCAACCTCTTGTTTTATAGTGTGTCAATATCACTGACAGAATGCCAATTTTGATAGATGAAATTAAATCCTACATGGTATTTTTATGCATTTAAATGGAATTAAAAAATGGTGCCTGGTTACGAGAATTGTACCACGAACATTTGACTAAACGCGCCAATTCTATACCGTTTAGGGTGACCTGGTGGTCTAGGGGTAAGGTGTCAGACTTCTGTGCTGGCGGCCGGGGTTCAATCCTCGGTCCCGGCACAGATTTATCTGATTACCAAACCCTTCCTTCACCTCTGACAATATATCTTGTGAATGTGGGGAATGCCAGGCCGCCACCGTGGTTCGGATTCCACGTTAAACTGTAGGTCCTCTATTTCATTTCACAATCACACTACCATTACACATTAGCGTAAGTGCGTATAACCCGAACGGGTAGTAAGACGCAGTGCTAATAATAATAATATACCGTTTAGCTATCCTGAATTTGTCTATAGTGTCCAAGGGCGGAATCTGTGCTGAGCGTTTGAGATTATCAGCTAGTTGGTCTATCAGAAACACAGCCATAGTGGTCCGGGGTAGGCATTCATTCTACCGCTTGTACAAGTTTTAATAACTGTAGTCTTCATGATTGTATTTGTACACGATACAATGAAACTTTCTTTTGAGTAGACTACTTTTTATAGCCAAATTTTGTAGACACATAGTTTCTTGTTCCACTTCATTTTGTACCGCAATAAGAACCAATAAACAATTTAGTGAAACAACAAGAATGTATTCAATAAGATCAAAAAAAATATGTATATTTATAAAAACTATACAAAAGCTTTGGATGAACATAAACTTTGATCGCATAAATAAAGAGCTCAGGGAGTGACATTTGTTCCCACATAGGTACACGAAGTACCATATATAAGACCAGACGAAATACAAATATGTTAACTAAGGAATATTGAAGTTGGTCAGACTAATAAAGACCTAGTAAACCTTATGTAAACATTATTTATAAAGCAACTGCAAGAGATTGCACAATCGAATCTAGTCCTAAGAAATTAGTTAAATATACATTTAAACAAGCCATCTTTAAAACGAAGAGCAGGAAATATTCCTTGAGTACCAGCATTAGTTATCTAAATCAACTTAAAATAATACTAGTTAGAATTTTATATTTATTTAAATTTGTCAATAGCTCTAGTTCCATAGAGATATATTATACTAAGACGACCAGAAGGGCTATGAAATTAAATAAAAATTGAATTTTGAAAAGGAAAAAAAGGATATAAATCAATATGTTATTTTTAAATCCGAAAAAGAAATTTGGAAATTAGTAATATGTATACCAAAGCACAGTGCAGCCCCTTGCCGTACAAAACCAAGTGGGCCCGAGCATATCAAATTACCACTATATATACCGTAATCAAACCTACTACAATGTCTACAAAATAACGAGTGCTCGTGTGAGTTAGGAAGGACCAATGAGGAGCCTTCATTCCAAAACATCTCCATACAAGGTAAGGAAATTAAATCAAGGTATTTGGAGAGAGGGTAGGTTGCCGAACTCTCCACTAGGTGTCGACGAGCAATGACGATGGCCGTCAGTCGTTGTTACATATCCGATAAACACGCCCTCTTTGAATGCTGGGGCGGTCACACGAAATAGGACAGCAGCTTGACGATTTAAACATGTGTCGTAGCTATTATAGATAAACGCTACACTTTGGATTGCGTGAACTATCTGTTTTGTCTTGATTAAATATTGTGCTATAAGTGGGGGTGTAGGATACGCGAGAAAAGGTAAGTTTTTTATTCAGTTTTTATATCAAAACTTTTTTATTTTTGGTAAAAATAAAATTACTTATTTTTCCGGTAGAAACATATCTTAATTTTCCACACATGGTGATATCAACAGTTGTTGAATATCTGTCAAAGATTTCCTGGAATTCAATGACAACTTTTTCTGTTCATTAAAAAAGTTTCTCATCTGATGTCGCTATGCTCATGACAGATATTCAACAACTATTTACATTAACACGTGAAGAAATTTAAACTCTATGTTTCTAATGGAGTAATATTTTGGTCAAGAAAATGTTTTGCTATAAAAACTGCAAACATACTTACCTTTTCTCGCGTCCCCTACATCCTCACCTGAAAGTTTACCGAGTACTAGACAGAGCGCAGAAAGCAGCCCCGGCTTTAACTGCACTCACACCCATGGGCCCAATAAATGTTTGCGCCCCTTTGTTCTACAATACATTGAAAACAAAAGAGATTATTATATTTTCTAAATTATTTAAAAAAAACAACACATTATTTTAAGAAATAGTACAATAAAGAGTATTTCTTAAATAGTTAATAAATAGCAAGGTGAGTTTTGATAAAAGTGTTTTTAACTAGAAACAGAGGATGCATTCTAAGGCAACAATGAGGGAGGTTTTCTCATAGACTTTTCATTAGCAAATGAAAGACTCGCGTCTTCACTGTAAATTTCAATTGCAAGGAAAAAATAAAAATAATACAAATAAATAATAACTAAACAATAAATAAAGAATAAAATATATTGCTGGTGTAAAAAATACCACTTTAGTGTTGGTAAATTTCCTGTATCATACATCCGATTTGGCGCGCATTAAAAAATAGAAATCTACGAAAATTTGCCACCGCCATAAATTTGACGCCCTTGTCCCGGGAACATGTAGCCCGTGCCTAAATCCGGAACTGGCAGGAAAAATAGGAATACTCTGTCGTGATGGGGTCGTAGTAGTGATACCGTTTTCCTCTATCCTCGTTACCGACATCACGCAGTTTTACGCAATGCTAGTTTTTATTCACTTCCATAAGTTTATGAGCGTTGCATTCTTGCCTGTGATGTCATTTCCAATCAGCTAATGAACTTCAACAAACTCAATTCTCTTAAGTCGGTAAGATTCCTTAAAACTTTGTCTGGAACTTCCGATGATAACATAAATAGTCTCTCTTTTTCTCGTGTAATTACATTTACAAATCATCTTCGTCTGTTTTTACTAACAATACAGCTAGACGAATTATAATCCAGCAGGATTCCTATAACTCACACGAAATGTCGCTTGCACCAGTGAAAACTGCCTCTGGACTGGTTAAATGTGCGATACTTTACCTGCCTCTTCTGTGCCTGTCCTACTTGCAATACGTGGTGCCTTGCCCTGCCTTTTGCTAGATGCTTGGTTTCTGCTACTTGCAATATGCGTGCTACTCCTGCTGCCTCTTCATCTGGCTCGTTGTCTATGCAATAGCATCTTGCCTGCCTCTTCTGTCCGTCTATTGCAATACGGTGCTTGCTCCTTCTGTGCTGTCCTACTTGCAATATGCGTGACTGCCCTGCTCTTTGTCTCTACTTGCAATATCGGTGCCTTACCCTGCCTTTCTGTGCCTGTCCTACTTGCAATACGGTGCTTGCCCTGCCTCTGCTGTACTTTATGCAAATCTGGTCTTCCGCTCTTGTGTTGTCCTACTTGCAATATGCGGTACTTCCTCCTTTCTGTGCTTGTCACCAATACTGCTTCCTGCTTTGCTGGTCCTACTGCAATATGCGTGTCTTGCCCTGCCTCTTCTGTGCTTGTCCTACTTGCAATATGCTGGTGCCTTGCCCTGCCTCTTCTGTGCTTGTCCTACTTGCAATATGCGGTGCCTTGCCCTGCCTTTGCTGTGCCTGTCCTACTTGCAATAAGCGGTGCCTTGCCCTGCCTCTGCTGTACTTGTCCTACTTGCAATATGCTGTGCCTTGCCCTGCCTTTGCTGTGCCTGTCCTACTTGCAATAAGCGGTGCCTTGCCCTGCCTTTGCTGTGCTTGTCCTACTTGCAATATGCGTGCCTTGCCCTGCCTTTGCTGTGCCTGTCCTACTTGCAATATGCGGTGCTTGCCCTGCCTTGCTGTGCTGTCCTACTGCAATATGCTGTGCTTGCCCTCCTCTTGTGTCCTACTTGCAATATGCTGTGCTTGCCCTGCCTCTTCTGTGCTTGTCCTACTTGCAATATGCGGTGCCTTGCCCTGCCTTCTGCTGTGCTGTCCTACTTGCAATATCGTGTCTTGCCCTGCCTCTTGCTGTGCTTGTCCTACTTGCAATATGCTGTGTCTTGCCCTGCCTTTGCTGTGCTTGTCCTACTTGCAATATGCGGTGCCTTGCCCTGCCTTTGCTGTGCTGTCCTACTTGCAATATGCGGTGCCTTGCCCTGCCTTGCTGTCTGTCCTACTTGCAATATGCTGTGTCTTGCCCTGCCTCTTCTGTGCTTGTCCTACTTGCAATATGCGGTGCTTGCCCTGCCTTTCTGTGCTTGTCCTACTTGCAATATGCTGTGTCTTGCCCTGCCTTTCTGTGCTTGTCCTACTTGCAATATGCGGTGCCTTGCCCTGCCTGCTGCTTGCCTCTTGCATATGCTGTGCTTGCCTGCCTCTTCTGCATGCTTGTCCTACTTGCAATATGCTGTGTCTTGCCCTGCCTCTGTGCTGTCTATCAACGTGTGCCTGCTTCTCTCTGTCCATCAATATGCGGTCTTGCCCTGCCTCTGCTGTGCTTGTCCTACTTGCAATATGCTGTGCTTGCCCTGCCTCTTCTGTGCTTGTCCTACTTGCAATATGCTGTGTCTTGCCCTGCCTTTGCTGTGCCTGTCCTACTTGCAATATCGGTGCCTTACCCTGCCTTTGCTGTGCCTGTCCTACTTGCAATATGCGGTGCCTTGCCCTGCCTCTGCTGTCTGTCCTACTTGCAATATGCTGTGTCTTGCCCTGCCTCTTCTGTGCTTGTCCTACTTGCAATATGCGGTGCCTTGCCCTGCCTCTTCTGTGCTTGTCCTACTTGCAATATGCTGTGTCTTGCCCTGCCTCTTCTGTGCTTGTCCTACTTGCAATATGCGGTGCCTTGCCCTGCCTCTGCTGTACTTGTCCTACTTGCAATATGCTGTGTCTTGCCCTGCCTCTTCTGTGCTTGTCCTACTTGCAATATGCGTGTCTTGCCCTGCCTCTTCTGTGCTTGTCCTACTTGCAATATGCTGTGTCCTTGCCCTGCCTTTGCTGTGCCTGTCCTACTTGCAATATCGGTGCCTTACCCTGCCTTTGCTGTGCCTGTCCTACTTGCAATATGCGGTGCCTTGCCCTGCCTCTGCTGTGCTTGTCCTACTTGCAATATGCTGTGCCTTGCCCTGCCTTTCTGTGCCTGTCCTACTTGCAATATGCGGTGCCTTGCCCTGCCTCTGCTGTGACTTGTCCTACTTGCAATATGCTGTGTCTTGCCCTGCCTCTTCTGTGCTTGTCCTACTTGCAATATGCGGTGCCTTGCCCTGCCTTTGCTGTGCTTGTCCTACTTGCAATATCGGTGCCTTACCCTGCCTTTGCTGTGCCTGTCCTACTTGCAATATGCTGTGTCTTGCCCTGCCTCTTGCTGTGCCTGTCCTACTTGCAATACGTGGTGCCTTGCCCTGCCTTTGCTGTGCTTGTCCTACTTGCAATATGCGTGCCTTGCCCTGCCTCTTCTGTGCTTGTCCTACTTGCAATATGCGGTGCCTTGCCCTGCCTTTGCTGTGCTTGTCCTACTTGCAATAAGCGGTGCCTTGCCCTGCCTTTGCTGTGCCTGTCCTACTTGCAATATGTGGTGCCTTGCCCTGCCTCTGCTGTGCTTGTCCTACTTGCAATAAGCGGTGCCTTGCCCTGCCTTTGCTGTGCCTGTCCTACTTGCAATATGTGGTGCCTTACCCTGCCTCTGCTGTGCTTGTCCTACTTGCAATATGCTGTGCCTTGCCCTGCCTCTTCTGTGCTTGTCCTACTTGCAATAAGCGGTGCCTTGCCCTGCCTCTTCTGTGCTTGTCCTACTTGCAATAAGCGGTGCCTTGCCCTGCCTCTTCTGTGCTTGTCCTACTTGCAATAAGCGGCGGGCCTAAATGGGTTGGTTGAGTAAGACCGGAGGAGTGTGACAGTTTAAGCTAAACGTGACTTTTGCATCAAACGGGATCAGTTCATTTTCATCCGACATTGAAGTGGGATTATCTACGAGACACGAACCTAAACCTGTGATAGTGAGCCTGTACTACGAGGTCACTAGTACCTGGTTGGTTACTCTCTCTCTCTCTCTCTCTGTGCCGATAGATTCTCCCTGTAGCTAGTGTATGTAATCACGGGCTCCAAACTTTGAACTGGCGGGTAATCTATTGAGCGGCATCAATTAATAGTGACATATATCCATGACTAGGATTGGTTGGTGTTTAAGGGGGTGAAGGGGTTGGTCTCCCGGGGGGTAAACTGGTGCGGTGCAACAGATAACCCATCCTATCCGCCCCCACCCCCCATTTTCCTCCTCGGTGGTGTAGGATCTTGACAAGCCTCGGGATGATTACTCAGAGGCGACCACTCTCTCCTCAAGCACTGCCCCCACAGCCCTCATTAACCAGGCCTTTGTTGTAAGGAGAGGTATGTTCCTCAAACTAAGGTTCGCGATGACACTTCTCTACCTTCAATTGGGCTTTCACCTTCCTGTCAGGCAAATGGGGTTACACTTCCTCTAAGTTCAACTTTCCTCGCCCCTGACATATTAGCGTAATTAATTAAAATTTGTATTGCCCAGACGGGTAGTAGGACGAGACAATAAAACATAAAACTTCGCTTTTCGTTTGTAATTACATCAAATTATTTTAATAATTACAGCTGGACATGAGAATCAAACTAAGACCTTTGGCTTTAAGCACCAATATACTTTAAGCTATCCCGTTCCCAGGCTCATTTTTTAATCATAGCTTAAGGCCGTGTACAGGTGCCATTTATCAACTAATTTAATTTCATTTAATTGTGGTATTATTAACTATCCCCGACCACCTCTCTGGTCAGTTTCTGGCTACAGATCAGGGCTTACCGGGTTCGATCCCCAGCGCTTCCATATTTTATTTGAACTTATAGGTCTTAAACGGGGTCGACTCACTCTCGTGACGACAAATGGAGAGCTACCTGCGCGTATTGTAATAATTAAAACGCTAGCCTGATAAGAAATGTCTATACGCCATCGTTAGGGTGACATTATTGTAATAATTAATTATATTATTTTATAAATTAAAAGTTCTGTTTTTTTTTATAGTCTTTTATTTTAATTTTAAATGAATAAACTGTTTACTTTTAGCTAGATATCACACGCATTTTATATTTTGATAAAAGCCCGACTATTGCGTTAAATGAATCTTAGCTATACGTGTTCTTGTCGAGAAGGAAGGATCACCAGCAGTGAGGAGATGTGCGCATTTCAAGGGGTATATCAAGCGACATTGCCTTCTAGAAGCTTCCTAGAAGAAAAGGGGCGAGGTCACCCAGGTGCGTCTCTTTCCACGGAAAGTGCGTTGTCTTTTTAAATAGAGACGTAGAAGGATTTCACCACACCTTACAACTCGACAGTTCTACACAAATAAATCTTACTACCCGCTCGATATTAAATATCGTAATTTTGAATATAAATTTAAATAATAAATTATTGATATGTATACTTCCATATCATTACAGTATGTTTGCACTATCTTTGCCAACAAGCAGCGACCACTTGGTCGTTTTCTTTTATTGTATGGCACAGTTGACCGGGAGACTTAGACGTCCAGGTTCGGTCCCCTTATGTGTAGATTATAAGCACATAACGTTGCCTTGCAATGAGATGATGTGATGATAGTTATTATGATGTTGTGGAGCCGGGGTGAGTCTTAACCTAACTTAAGCCTAATAAACCAAACTCTGGTAATCATTGAGATTATTCCCCTAATGGGAAAGATATCAAAGTTACCAGCTGGGAATCAAACCCGGGATCCCTAGGTTCTTAGCCAAGTGCAATGACCACTACACCATGGGGCCGGTTACTTAGTCGGTATAGATCGCTTGTAGGTTGACGTCAAAGATTGTTTTATAAATCATCAATTAATTATCCTAACACACGGCTATATCCGAAACAAAGTTAATTTCCTAATATTGTTTTATTTGTAAGTTTATCCACACCGGTAGTCGCATGGTCTACTAATAAACTGAATTGCTTGTGACGGAGAATTCTAAATTCGAATCTCAATCGGATGTACCAAAGGTATTTTTTTCTTATATGATTTTCCATTCGTCCTTTGTTCAAATGTGAATACATTATTAACCCTATCCTTCATCTTACTCATACCTATCCCATTAGTGCTAATATACATATGGTTAGAGCGGGTATTCGATACTACAACTAGACATCAAATCACTAACTCACCACAAAGTCAATGGGGAATTAAAAAAAACACCACAATTTAATAGTCTCGCTTTTTATCTGTCTATATTAATGAATGAAGAGTTTGTCTGTCATGGGCATTGCGAAATATCTACCGCAAACAGAGCGCTGAAATTTTAAAATTAATTAATTTCATGAACGTGTGCACCTCGAGGCAGGAATTTTAAAATTTTGATTAATTTTTCTAAAATTAATTAAAACCAGGTCGAAAGCAAAAAGTTCACGTACAACGCAGAGTTCAAAGGAACTAACATTAAAGCTAACTTCCACGTACAATCATTAAAGTAAAACATTGTTTAGAGATCCCAGATTATTTACGAAGTGCTTTTATTTTTTTAAATTATTTTCACATAACTTCCACGCTACACATGCCTCAATAGACTATAGACCAACATCTTCACCACCTTCACGGATTTTTACCGCTCAATAAAAATCTGTCGACCCCACCTGGGATTAAACACACGAACAAGGGGTCTTGAGGGCAGCACTTTACCCCAAAATCACCGAGGTCAATTGCAGTTAATTAAATATCAAAACCAGTGGTGGCTCGTAGCTAAAATTAGTGGGGGTGCTGCCCCGGAATTTTTTTTAGCCTTTGTTTTAAAATTGTGTAAAATGAAAAAAAAACATGTATGAAAAGAAAATTTATTCAAGAACTTGATACAATATTAACAAAAAAAAAAGTTTTTACTTACTTTAACTTAAATTGTTACAGTTCAAGCTTGATCTATTCATTTAAAAATGAAATCCATTCTTCTTGTTTTAATTTGCACAAAAAGTTCAATAATTTTCTCCTTGATCTCTGGATAACAAATGAGGAAATTTTTCTACATTGAAAGTACTGCAAACGAATTTAGTCTTTCTGTTAAATAATAAAAAAAAAAAATGAATCAAATAGAATAGCTTGAAGCAGGATAATAATCTAATTCTACACTCTTCTACACTTTATCACATTCAAGAATATGGTACACGGCTTTTAAGCACAACACACGTTGAGTAAAAAAATACTTTCTTCCACCATCACGCCAGAGCCAGCACTGCGAGAACAACAGTGTTCTCTCTACCTAGCAGTCCCGCCTTCCTCCCCACCCCTTTCCTATGTGCGCATGCGCACAACAGTCAAACACCACGTGGCTGGCACTGTGAAGCGCACGGTTCCATACACATATTTTTGTATCTTTTTCATAAACTGGGGGATGGCTACTGAAGTACTGACATTAAGCTTAAGGAATATATATTGTACTACAAAAACATAGAAAGAATTAAAGAAAAAATGACTCATTATATTAAATGTTATCAATAATATCAAGTAGAAATATGGGGTGCTGCAGTTCCTCAGTGCCTATACACGAGCCGCCACTGATCAAAACAGTTACAACACACTAAAAACAAAACAGGCTCTATTCAAACAAGACTAACTGGAGACAAAGGGATCAGATGGGTTCGTTCGAAACATGACATATTAATTAAAATATCTAAAATATTAAAACATATATATATAATAATTCAAAACATTCAATACTTAATTCAAAAGATATAATATTGGTTTCTTCCTACATTAAATTCTCGTTTGGTCTTCAATTATAAACATCGTTAGTAATATAAATTTGCTGGTATTTGAGAAGTCCTCATTCGTACAGGATCCTACTTCTGCGCTCACGACGAATACCTGCAAATCCGCTTCTGAAATTATCGGTGTTTATTTCTCTTATTTATCAGCATAAAGGTTCAAGAATAAAGACCGCAAACAAAAGGTAATAAAATAAATAGAAATAAAAGTGTTTCAGTCATATTTTTATTCAAACAAATTATTATACCCACCCTATATCTTTCAATTCAAACTATTTCGTAAAGTTTAAGTGTTTTAATAGTATTGGTGGAGTATTATCATTGCTATTCAAACAAAAGAAAGTGCAGGGGGAGAAGGGGATGTAGTCTTCTTCTGTAAGCTAAACTCATCCTCTGGTGTCTTCCACAATGGAATCTGTAATCCTGGCTTAACTTAACCCACCGAGTAACTCCCAATGTTTTCATAAGCGCTGGGGGATTGAGGTCGCGTGTTTTCAACGTTATTGTTCTCAAGGCGCAAACACCCCTGCCAACCTCCCTCCCCGCAACCCGCACAACTTACTCCGGAGCTCAGGCGTTTAGCAACTCCGGGCTCGAATACAATTTACAACAAAATAAAGGAGGTTAAGGGGGGACAAGCCAAAAAGTCACCCTTTAATAATTATTCCTTTCAATTATCCCGACAGGGTTGCGCCTCACGATTTTCCAGTTCCTTGGGAAGTAAAACAAAGCCTCATTTAAAACGATAGGTCCCCTCCTCCTCTTCCCCCCAAAGAAAGTTCAACGTTTTCTTTTTGGGTTTCGATTTAGTTTTTTGATGAAATCAATTCGGCAAAGACGTATTCTAACGATAACATGAATCGCAGACTATTGGAAATACTTTAGTGTGTTTTTTCATCGTTTTTAAAACTGTGCTCCACGGAGCCCTTAGTCTCTGCTATAGCTATCCTAGGCTCCAGGAGGCAGTTTTATAATGTTATTTATTTGTTTTCTACACTATAAAATAGCAACATTAATTAGGATTGCGAAGTTTTTTAACTCTGAATAAATTATATTTGCCAAAGTTGCAGCCATAATTTGTGATTTTTTCCGTTTGTGTTAATTGTATACTTGTACAATTTAACTGTTTTTATTGAATGTTCATAATATTAGTGTAATCATGGTTCAACATTAATTTTTTCTGGTTCAAAGGATCTTGGGATCCAAAAGTTTGTAGACTCCTGAGTTATTTAATCTAACTTATACATAGTTTTATTGTTCAAGAATTTATGTAAGTAACCTTTTATATGTTTGCACATTCGTTTGTCCCATCCCTATGGTTGGCAATATGTCTAGTAGACCCTGGTTAAATTCCTGGTTCGTTTTAATGGTGGAAACATTAACTAAGGTGTCAGCCTCGTCTGGTCTGGCTATTCGGTGGTAAGGTGGTCGAGTTTTGAATCTCAGATTTGGTGTACATAGGTAGTTTCTACTTAAGGCTTTCCCACTATACTCCCATGCACGTTCGGGTACATTTACTCTAAATTATATCTTACTCATCGCTATCCAAATAGTTTAAATATATGAACATGTATATGTGGTAAGACGTGTATCACACAATAAACACACAGAGTGTATAAGTTAAAAAACTGTTTATTTTAAACTGTATATAAAACTAATTCATATAATTCTTTTATTTTCTAAAAATATGTTATTCCCTATGCCGGGACTATCAACCTACGGCACGCATACCAAGAGTGACACGTGGAACGATTTTCAATGGAACGCGGAGCAATTTGAATACAAATAATATACAACCTTAATTTTAAATTAAAACTATTGATGTGAATAATAATTTTAATAACAACGTATTTTATATTTCAATGTTTCGATTGATTTGTTTCAAAATTTCAAAATAACGTTTTCAGAACTTAAATTTTGCAAAATACACTTATAGCTTATGTATTTATTCCGATTTATCTAATTTATATTAAAATATTAAATATTAAAGAAACAGTAGTTATTTAATACATTCGATGTAAAACATGTTACATTTACATCTTAAAGATTAATTAAAATTTATTTTGATAGTTGTACTAGTTAACTAGTGTAAAAATATAAACGATTTGGGTGAACTTAGGTTGGTTGGAACGCTGAACGACTTTTAAATATTACTTCGGCACAACACCAATAAAAGGTTGCCTACATCCGCACTATGCCGAAGTTTCTTAAAATTCCCTTCTCCTTTTGGCTTCCCTTTGGATTGAGTAGTTTAAAATGGCTTTTAACCGTTACTGGGCCCAGAAGGCGAACGTTTTAAGTAGCCCTTGTATGCTAAATTATAAAACGCCACCCAGTAACGAGATAGTCCACTCTTTCCCCCATCACTCCCCAACGTTTCGCCCTTTGTTTGTTGGGAGCACCCATCTAACCACAATGTTGCCGCACTCTATAAAAAGTGACAAAAAGCACCTAGAGTCTCACCCTGGCGACTTTATCACGAGAGTTAATTACACTGCTCCCGATAAGCGTCAGTCGTTTATTTCGACATGGCGTGCCATCATTTCGACATTCATTCGAGACTATTGAGAAGATGGGGGTGCAGTCCATCATCCACAGCTCTGCTAGAGATTTAGTTGCAATGTTACAACTTGGTGACCGAGTATTTAGGAAGCAGCATCTGTGGATGTGACGAAAAAAGGCGTCATTCTTGACTTATATGATTTGATGGTGACGAACAGGGGCGTTAGTGTGTATTTTTGTTTTGTGTTTTATCAACACGTCTTACTACTTGTTTAAGTTATACGCATATAATATGATAATTAATATAATGGAGTAGAGATGAGGGAGGAAGAATTTTAGAGGTAATCTACTCGGATTTGCGTGGAAGGAGAGCGGGAATAGATTTCTGAAAAACCACCCTCACAAGGTCCGACCAGGATTTGAACACCGATATATTCGTCAGCAGAAGGTCAGTTTAACACGAGAGTGACGCCTTAGACCATTTGGCCACTGAAGCTGGTAGGGGTGTTAGTGGTTTGAGCACTTTTATGTGAGAGATTGGTGGATCGGACACCGTCGATTTGACTAGCAAGAATATTGTAAAAAGGTGTATTGGCCATTTAATAGTATGATATTAATTGTAAATTAATACAATAAATATTCAGCAAACTTTAGGGTCTGGATTCACTAATGAGCGTAATTCTGCTCCGGTGCAAGTCTAGAAATGGCACAACTTTGCACCCAAGATACTCCAAAAGATGCACCTTTATTATTTTTCCTCAATTTCCGTTTAATACACAAAAGATTTCTAAACATTTTTGCTTACAAACTAGCAATAACATTAGAAGCGGACTCTTTCTGGAGGTTTTACAAAAAATATAAGTACATTATTTAGTATTTATTTATATTATTAGCTTAAAATTTAAGGTACATTAATACAACATTTATAGAAACTTTAAAACTTATTTTAAAGCTAAACTAACCGCCATATTTAATGGCGAGATGTCTTTGGACTTGGCGAAATACAAATCTCTTTGGATCTAGACGAAGATTAATTACACAGTTCGTAGTTTTGTTCTGTAATAATGCAAGAAATGCCATTGCGTTGTTTGAATGTAATAATTCAACAATAAAAGGTACGTAATTGTTTTGTTACCACTATCTAAATTGAAACAAATCGTGTGCTTGACAGACGTTATGTTATTTTAATTTCTTTATTATTAATTGAAGTACAGTTATGTAACTAATTGTATTTTAAGCCAATACAATAATATGCGCCATTAAAATTTATTGAAGTGACAATCATGGATTTAATAGTTGAGTGGTGGCAAATAAAAGGCGCAACTTTGCTCTCAAATTGCGCCTGCTTCTTATAGTGAATAGGGATTTGAGAACATCTTTCAAACTTGCGCCAGCGCAACTATTTTCACCCGTTAGTGAATCCAGGCCCAGTTCAGTTTAAGTCATCCAGCTTAACGAGGTAAAAACATTTTACCATAAAAATTGCTACCATTAATTCTAAACTGGTAAAGAGATTACAGCATCTGGTGTTAGGTTATGGAATAAGGTGACCCATTCTAGAGAACCTCTGGTTGAAGTTTTAAATGGTTAATAAATTATGTTAATATTTGTGGATTAATTCACCTGATTATTTGTGCCCATACAGTCCGGTTTTGTTTTTTCTCCATATATTTACAGTAAGGGATCAGTTATAAAGTAGGCATACTTTTAGAGAATAAATAACTTCGTTTGCGTAGAAGTAAAGTGAGCAACAATTTAGTAAAAAAAAAAAAAAAAAAAAAGCTTCAATACACCCGTACGTGATCCGTACCCCGACCTTCCAAAAACCGTTAAGCCAACAAGACGAGACTGGCGCATTTTTCCGCGTACCCAATGGTGTGGCACTTATTTTATTAGTGGCCCAATTCCGACACCAGGGGTCGGCAAACTTTTTTGCCCAGATTGACTTATAAACCTGTAATAGGTCCCGCGCTCCATCGTTTCCTCACGCTAATTTTTTTTTTTCGTCCATATATCCTTTTTATTTCCTAAAATCAAGTTTCCACAAAACCCGATGTGTCTACCTTTCTAGAAGTAAATTTAGAATAGATAAAATGTGTATTTTCAAACTAGACTATTTAATTGACTTATGGGATTACAAGTCTGACACTTTATATCGGTTGGTCAGCGTTTCTGTCTAATGAGCGAAGGTGTCCAAGATTCAATTCCCGGCGTAGCCGTTAGATTTATCACAAGTAAGTTCGAGGTTTCGATTTATACGTCTATGAACTAATTACACTAACGTCTTAGAAATTAGGAAGGTTGAATTTAAAGGAAGTGTACCCTCATTTGCGTGGAGGTAGAGTGGATAACCATTTTGGAATAACCCATTTCAGTACAACCGACCGACCAGGATCGTCACTGGCAGTCCAGTCTATTGCGCCTTTGACGATGTAGTCACTGAAATGTGTGATTATTATTTGTATGTACAGTAGTACTTGATATATTTACCAGTTTAGAAGACCTAATAATCGACTTTAAATGACAATATTTTTTACACGATTGACTGAAAATTGACACAAGATCGACCGGTTGCCGACCCTTGCCCTACAGGCTCACATTTACTTGTAAAAGAACACAAAACATACTGTTTAATTTATCTACTAAACTTTAGTTTTGTTTCTTTATTTACTTAAAAAAAAGGTTCTTCCGGTAAAATTCGTTTGTAAGGGGGATTGGGAATAGGGTATATTCTCCCCTCTTAACGGCGTGAGAGGGGACGCCATTTGTCTTAGTAGGAGTACCAAAGTGAAGGTAGAAAACTTCTCTGTGACGGAAGTGTCGCCGCATCCATTACCATGCGAATGAGTCTGCGACTCCCCTGAGTGCTTTTCTTTCAATCAGGGAGTGTGTGGGGGAGAGAGAGAGAGAGAGAGAAAAGGGAGGGGGAGCTAGTCGTCTAGCGCCGGGAGGGAATGTAGGAACTAGGTCGTCGACGAAACAAGTCACGAGGATCAATCAGCTGTGACATCCTCCCTCGGGGAGGACTCAACCTCCGTCTAGCTAAGTGGATAGAGGTCGACTATAGGCATGGTGCACCTTAAGTCGCCTTTAATTGGGTCGAACTAATCAGAGTGAATAAAGTGTTTACATATAATGGTTTGGTTTTCACTGTGTCCTAGTACCTTTTCGGGTCATATGCATACATTTATTACGATAGTTGGGATAGGAATGAGGAATGAGGAAGGTAGAATATAAGAGAAAATGAACCCAAATTTGCGTAGAGGGAGAGTGGAAAACAATTTTTTCTAACCTTCATAGTATACTCGGCTGTGATTCGAATCCTGATCCTCATCATCCTGTCCCCGCAAGTCAGTTTATCGTGAGAGTTACGCCTTAGACAATACGACCACTGACGCGGGCTTAAACAGAAATTTAGATAATAATTGGTCCATATGCTTTGATTTGAATATGAGATTATTTTAAATAGAGCCGTCACTTTAATGACAATTAATATAATAATATTAATTAGTTTAACGTTAAGGTTATTAAGGCATTGTAGTAAGGTAGCCAACGCGAGAAAATATCAGTATTTTTTGCGGTTTTTATAACAAAACATTTTTTGGCCAAAATAAATAAAATATTGCTTTAGTATCAACATAGAGTTTAATTTTCCTCACATGGTGATAATATTTGGTGAATAGGCCTGTCATGAACATAGCGGCATTAGATGACAATTTTCTTTTAAATGAATAGAAAAATTTGTCATTAAATTTCAGAACACCTTTGAAAGTTATTCAAGAAATGTTGAGATCAGCACGGAAGAAAATTAACCTCTTATATTTATAATGGAGAAATATTTGATTTGTTTCGACCATAAAAATGTTTTGCTATACAAACTTAAAAAACATTTACCTTTTCTCGCATTCTGTACATCTCCACCTTAACTGCTTAATCTAAGAAGATGGAAACGTAGAATATTTTAGGGTAAGTGCATTTTATATTAGTGTGGAAAATTCACCCTTCATAACACCCAACCGAGATTCAAACAACGACCATCTCATCAGCAGCAATCCAGCTGCAGTCTTGAGGATGAAACATGTGTGCACGCAGATAGTGACGTCATTGTTCTCTTTGTCTTGTTTGATTACTGTGGTAACTCACCCCTTCCTCCATAAATTATTTTATCACTTTTTTTACACAAAAATACGAGAACAACAAATTTTTTTAAATTCTACCCACCTCATTGTTGAGAAATGTGTGATTCCCTTTCACAGTGATGAATTAAAGGTTGGGGTCTGGATGTCGTGTCTTGTTATATATTTAAGTTTGATTATAACAGCACACGACTTATAAAATTGCCATTTCGGAAAGTTCACGTGAAATACTTACAATTTGTTTTTATAACACCGCGTTTTATTACTTGTTCTTTCATGTTATACACATAATTATGTACTAATACGCTAATGAGTTAGGGATCAAGTTTGAATTTAGAGGACGTGTACTTGCATTTGCGTGGAATGAGAGTGCGAAAACCTTTAGGGAAAAACCTCCTAAGCACACCCGACCGAGATTCAAACCCCGATCTCCCTGTCATGGTCAGTCTAGTCTATTGTGAGAGTGACAACTTGGAACATGCGGCCACCAAAGCAGGTACCTTAAATTTTAAACAAAATGTCCTCCCGATTGGTGTGATATATAGGTATCTCGCATGGACACATTCAAATTATCATAGAAAGGGCCTTTCTGAAAATACACTTTTTTAGAGCAAAATTTATAGCCGTTAAAGTAGTTCTAATAACTTTTCTGCCCTCCCTAAAATCAAAATTGGATTGTCGTTAGATGCGAGGAACAAATTAGCATTCATCTAGAGGTATGTTGAGAAACCATCTTGCAAATAGCAAAAAATAATAAAAAAAACGCATCCGCACACCTAAACTCGCCAATATCAAATTTGGTGGATTTGTTATTGTTAAGCTAACGTCTATAAATTAAAGCCACAACAAAAAAATGAATTTATAATCTTCAAAGCAAACTACCCAGATACCCCCTTGGGAAGGTGTGTATCATATGTGTGATTAATGAGCCAATGAGACACGCGTGGTTTGGAGGAGCATCCAGCAGGACACCCTTTTCTGTCAAATGGCGCTAACCTCAAAAAGTTAATAAATTAATGAAAAATACACACAAAGGTTCCATCTTCCATATCCGAGCCCGATCCATGTAGATTTTATGAAACAAAGCGGGCAGGGGGTGGAACACGAATGTGTGTAACCTCGCGTCAAAAAAACACAAATATTTCATAAATTCAGTAGCACGTTCAAACGCAACTTCAACGCTGCATGTATTCTCTCGTGTGTCACGCTTGAATAAAACAACACATTCTGATATAAAAAAAATAGTAAAAGGGAAAATAAATTAATAAATACCCCACAAAATACTTTTAGAAGAAAAATAATATACTGGCACTTTTTGTTTTGTTTCATTACTATTTGTTCGTGATTGTATTACCAACAGGATTGGATGTCGACTAAAGCATGGTTTAGTTTTCTCACACTAAGTCGGGAGGTTGGGATTAATTTATTTTCATACTAACCGCTTCAATGGCCGCATGGTCTAACGTGCTATCCTTGCAGTAGACTAGAATGCCGATGACGAGGAGATCGAGGTTTTTTCGGTGACCTGGTGGTCTAGAGGTAAGGTGTCAGACTTCTATGCTGGCGGCCGGGGTTCAATCCTCGGTCCCGGCAAAGATTTATCTGATTACCAAACCCTTCCTTCACCTCTGACAAGACATCTTGTGAATGTGAGGAATGCCAGGTCTCCACCGTGGTTCGGATTCCACGTTAAACTGTAGGTCCTTCATTTCATCTCACAATCACCCTACCATTACACATTAGCGTAAGTGCGTATAACCCGAACGGGTAGTAAGACGCGGTGCTAATAATAATAATAATAATAATAGAGATCGAGGTTCGAATCTCGGTTGTGTGCTCTAAGGGGGATTTTTCTATAATGTTTTTCCACTCTCCCTCCATGCAAATGCGACTAACATCCTTTAAATATAACCTTCCTAATTCCTAAAACAATTAGAGTGATTAATACATAAGGCATAATCCGGACGGGTAGTAAGACGTGGTATTAAAATAAATGTATATATTTTCGTACTTTGGGCCTGTGGGACCACCGAGTTGGTGTTAATAATTTTATATTGCTTCAATAACTCAGATCTGTGGACTCAGTGGTGCAGGAACGTTTTTATTTGGGGGGGTAAATATAATCATGGGCTTTAATAGGGAATAAAATTTTTTAGATTTAAAAAAGACCAATAAAATGTAATATTTAATAGTTCAAATGTGTTTTTTTCTCATTAATTATGGGCATGCCAAACATTAGAATGAATACACACAAAACTAATTAAGAAAAATATATCTGATGCTGCTCAACTCAAAATGATTAAAAACAACAAAATTAAAGTAAGTTTCCAAACACCTTTGCCCTATATTCGCTACTAGCTATAAAATCACTAACTAGTTTCGCAATGTCAAGTTTGTCGAGTCTCTCAGGGTATGCATTAAGCAGACACAGGTGATTTAGTCTACGTTGCCTCATCGTAGAGCAAAGATAGTTTTTTATGCGTCTAAGAATTGAAAAACTTTTTTCTGCAGTAGCTGATGTAGCTGGTATCACAATCAGAGTTTTCAAAATCTCTTCAGTGTGAGGAAATAAACTTCGTGTTTCCTCGTGCAGGCCTTGAAATTCAGTGAACATGCTGGAGATGCTAGAAAAATGAATGATTTTGCTACACATCGTCAGCTCAGTTTTCAGCTCTTTTGGGCAAATACTTCTTTTGTTCAAAACTTTCATCATGGGTTCAGTAAATTCATTTAATTTCGAGAGTAAGATTTCCTCCAATATGCAGTACTCTTGAAAATCTGGTTGGTTGAACCTGTATTCAATTTCTCCACAGATTGTGTCCAAGGTTTCATAGTATACCGACTTCATATTATCTTTGGGACTTGCCCATGTGTGACCTTCTGTTTGTGTTTCATTGTGTTCGAGTCTTCTAGGAACACGACACACTCAAGTCACCACTCCCCACGTGAATTAGTGAATACCAGACGGTATTTACAACCCCTACCTCTCTTCTGGCTCAACCCCTCCCCCTCCAAGACTTTGGCACAAGTCACAAGTGGACCTGTAAAGTAACATAGCAGCACTGTCGCGCCTAGCAGAAGGGCGTGGTGGAGACTGGTGATTGCTGTCAAGCACTAAGCAGTACCTACGATAGGTCAGACTCGCCAATAAAACCACTCGAAACAGAATTATATTTTAATTTTATTATGTTACCTTAGAGTGAACTGTGTATCTTGCCTCAACAAGATCTTTCTAGTATCTAAAAGTTTTATTATATTTGTTTGAGAGCGGAGGGGTAAAAATGATACTTTTTACCCCCCTACATTTCTTGGGGGGGGGGGGTAAAATTTACCCCCGTACCCCCTAGTTCCTGCGCCACTGTGACTGTGGTCGAATAGTCTTATGCGTCACTCTTGGAATAGACTGGACTGCGAATGATAGGGAGATTTGGGTTTGAATCTCGGTCGGGTGTAGAGTGGGTGGTTTTTACTAAAATGATTTTCTACTATCCTCTCACATAAATGCGGGTAAATTTACTCTAAATTCAACCCTCTTAACACCCTCTTCAGTGGTCTAAGGTGTCAACTGGCCTGTTTATAACGAGGAGATTGGGGTTCAGTCGGGTCTAATGAGTTGTTTTTTTTTACTAAATGTTTCCCACTCTCCTTCCAATCAAATGCGGGTATATTACCTCTAAAATGATTCCTTACTCACCCCTACCCCATTAGAGTAGCTATAATATATTAAGAATCAAATAGTCAAAGCTATTATGTTTGCTTTTAGTGGCGTACTAAGCCAAAGGTCCCGGGTTCGATTCCCGTGTCCAGGTGTCATTTTTCAATTTTCAGAACATGATATCTAGATAGAGTTAATCCTTACTAAAAGAATATATAATAGATTTGGCTATTTGATTCTTAAATATAGAAATCCCTTACAATAGTTATATTATTTGTTCAAGTGGCAGCAGCAATAAGCCAACTACCGAGCTCTCTGATAGCTCGTGATCTTAATAAAATCACACATTCGTAGCCGACGATTTCCGCACGTCCATAATAGACTCTGCCTTAAAATATGATTGAAGAATGAACCCATACACGGGACGATTACTGGATATCTCAGTGATTAGAACATTGGCGTTCTAAACAAAAGGTCCCGGGTTCGATTCCCATGTCCAGGTATTATTTTTCAATTTTCAGATCATAATATATTAGTATAACCTGAACAGGTAGTAAGACTCGGTGTTATTATATACTTTATGTAAACGTTCATTAACCGAATATTTCTTTTTATTATTTTTAGGGGGTGGAGTTAAGAGATGAAAAATAATGGCGGGTGGGTGAAATAACAAATGGAGGTTTAGTTTTGTATAGGTTAGTGGGGGTTGTCATTTGTTGTTGAGGCTTAATTAGGTTGATGGTGGCGGAGGAGGGGCCAGCATTGAGCATCAGCACCGCAACAGCTGCGGTGGTTTACAGTAACTCCCTCCCCCCCTCTCCGAACGCGCCAGACAGTTCCATCCCACCTCGGGACCACCCTAACCACCCTCAACACGCATCAGCGGCCAGCTAATTGATCGGAAGGTTGTGGGGACTCCCAACACACACCCTTGATTGTTTCGGTGATGCAGTGTCGCATGATCTGCGGGGAAGGAGAAGGGCACTGGGAGGTTGCGGCTCCTCTCCTGGCAGTTTATCTTACGTCTAGTGATGAGGAACAAACCGTCTCGATCTCCATAAAAAGAGACTTATCTTCTACTTTTACGTATTTATACGTCCAAATCATGTTATGTTCAAGTGTCACTTTGAAAGAAATTATATAAAAAAAATTAATGGCTTCAGCCCGAAATTGAGCCATACCAACTGAGCGGTCACCGTCTGTTGACGAAGATAGTGTGAACTTCTGTGCTTAGAGCGTGTTATGTGTCCATCTGTTAATCTCAGTATTCTAGACCACAACCGCTACTTTTTCATTCAAGTAGCTCCTCATTAATGTTGTCCTTACGAGGCTTAGTTGACCCCGTTCCAAACCCAATGCTTCACAGAAAATCTGTAAGCACCGTAGATCAAAATTTGGACCTCTGGATTTGTAGCCAGTAACTATGACTGCTATACCACGGAAGTGGTCTAAATACATATTATTAATACCTCTAAAATAACAATAATATGATAGTAAAATGTTATCTTTATTCACTGCGATAAGACATGTTTGTATTTTCTAAAAATAATTTTCCTATGAAAATTGGACTGTACATGTTCAACTCTGCTGATAATAGAATGATAAACACTCTAATAGGGTAGGATTCGGGAAGGAAGGATTTCAGAGGTAATCTACCCACATTTGCGTGGAAGGAGAGTGGGAAACCATTTAGGAAAAACCAGCCTCCGTAGACCCGAATGAGATTCAAACCCCGATCTCCCCGTCATCAACAGGCCAGTCTAACACGGGAGTTACACCTTAAACCATTCGGCCACTGAAGTGATTGGTCTCTAAGATGGTTGGGATGTGTCCAATTGATATCATAGGAAGATAATAGTACATAATTTATTAGAGTTTATTAAAGCTAGAAACAAAATTTTCAAAAATTAGTGATCATTAAACTACCCTTAAATAAATGTTTACCCTTAAAACTAGTATAGATTGCTATTTATCAAATAAAACAATTCCCCAATACCTCTTCTGAACAAAATCATTATAATGAATTTAAAATAATTTAAAATTTTCATAAAATAAATCTTTTGTAAGCTACCCCTAAACTATTTTTTCTCCTAAAACAGGTATACAGCGTTATTTATAGGTTAAAACACTTGCCAGCTAGCAATTAAAAAAAATAATTGTTAGAGCCATTTTTTGGGTGGGGTGAGGATCGGGGTGGCAATTTAAACTAAACTTCTGTCAAATTTGTCAGTCGCTTTCTTTGATTTCTGAGGGAAGCATGGATTATGGCTGGTGGCCGACAATTACATGGATCAGCGTTTTCTGTACAAGATTATAAATTTGAATTAAGATTGTTTATGTTTTGTTACAATACAACTTATTTTCTTCTTAACTGACACCAGTAAATCATGTGGAACGTATTTGGTGTTTTGGGCGAAAATTTGCAACGTAGCTTGTCGCAGCCCATTATTATTAGATTTTCAAGAAATCTGGCTGGTATTTATAGCACACCAACTATTGGGGTATCATTTCTCAGACTGTTTAAGTCAAAAACACTAACCAATTCGAGATTTTGATAAAAGTCGACGTTTCATGACCCCCTAAAACAAAAAATGTGGTTTTCGCAATGCCGTTTGTCCGTAGCTCGGACTAGAGCCGAAACTATTTTACCAATTGGGCTAAAACTTGGTATCTGGGGTTTCATAAGGTCCCCCGAGGTGTTTTTGGAATTAGATAGCCAACCCTAAATTTAAGGGTAGTTTAATGAAGGCCAAAAATAGAAAAAAATAAACTTTCTCGAAATTAGCTCTAATGATTTTGATTAAATTTGATATTTAGACACTGTTTATCATTTTAAACAAGATGTCAGTTCTCATTTTATCATGAAAATTACTTTGAAGTTACTTTATATGAAGAAAATTTTACAATTTTTCCAATTTCAAATGACTGACCCATATGACAGAAGTTTAGTTTTGTGAAGCTAAGCCCTTGTAAACTGGATTCAAAACATGGGTTTTTCACCATAGTTCACCAGTCACTGGTTGCTTGAATCGTGTAGCTTCGTGAAACAAACACCAAACACTTGCAATTTCCATCTAAAAACAATTGAATTCGCCTATCATAACAATATTTGTATCTTGGTGAAACAAGACCCTGATAGTGACTGTACCAGAACCATGGCAGTAACTGTAGAAGCAGCCCCGGTAATGACTGTACCAGCACCATGGCAGTAACTGTAGAAGCAGCCCCGGTAATGACTGTACCAGCACCATGATAGTAACTGTAGAAGCAGCCCCGGTAATGACTGTACCAGCACCATGGCAAGTAACTGTAGAAGCAGCCCCGGTAGTGATTGTACCAGCACCATGATAGTAACTGTAGAAGCAGCCCCGGTAGTGACTGTACCAGCACCATGATAGTAACTGCAGAAGCAGCCCCGGTAGTGATTGTACCAGCACCATGATAGTAACTGTAGAAGCATCCCCGGTAGTGACTGTACCAGCACCATGATAGTAACTGCAGAAGCAGCCCCGTAGTGACTGTACCAGCAACATGATAGTAACATGTAAAGCAGCCCCGGTAGTGACTGTACCAGCACCATGTATAGTAACTGCAGAAGCAGCCCCGGTAGTGACTGTACCAGTCACCATGATAGTAACTGCAGAAGCACCCCGGTAGTGACTGTACCAGCACCATGATAGTAACTGCAGAAGCAGCCCCGGTAGTGATTGTACCAGCACCATGATAGTAACTGTAGAAGCAGCCTTAGTAGCGACGACTGTCCAAGAAGCATGTGCGGTCATCACGTACTCGCACCCTTCTGTGACTAAGACGTGCCAACTGACCGCACATGTTCGACGTTTTTTATTCTAGGATTGACCTCGTGGTTTGGTAGAGTCCTGCTGTGGTCAGGATTACATAGGCACGTTGTCCAACCACTTCTGAGACAGTTTGTAGTCGAAGTTTCTTTGTATTTGTATTTACGTGTTGCGAGACAGGTTGGGTAGTAAGAGTTCAGCCCTAAGCAATAATAGCCCTTGATTTGTGAAGCGTATAAAAACATAAATTAATAATAAATGCAGGTAATTCCGGTTTTAGTAACTATAGGAAAAGCAGTGAGGTGAAAAATGTATTTCTTTTTGTGCAGTTAAAAAAAAATTTCTGTTTAAACCAAAACTTTTACAAAACATTCTATTTCTTAGTTTTTAAATCGTTTTTACAATATTGAAACACGAACTCATGAACATAAATACTTTTGGATGTTTCTATTTTGGGGAAGCGACGTCTGTAGCTCACTTAAAAATACTTTTCAAACGAGAGTTTATAAAATGCTACTCTCTCTTGAAAAATCAAGATGGCGAACAAGCCGAAACAAAGGTGGTTGATGACGTCATTCAAACCATCTTCGGTTATTTTCATGCACTCTTTACATATTAAACACGTTTTATTTCCAAACTAATATTTTCAATGGCTCTTTCTCTAAGCTAAAAACAAACATTTATTATTTTATTTGGGTGGCCAATTATAGCAATATACAAGTGTCAATATAATACTTTTTAATTTATTGTTATATTCTATAATATATCTTATTGCCCCAACCACAAAACAAAAAACATAATAGTTGTATAATATATTTTGTTATTTCAATGAGATAGGAAAACGGCAACTAGCCTATACCAGAGATGGGTCGATACCAGATTTTTATTCAATACTCGATACCGATACTAAAGTCGATACCAACTTATGAGATGGATTAACCACACTTATATTAGTTATTACTACCCATCCTAGACTCCAAACAAAACGTAAACAGTTAGCGGCCACGACCGTAGAAAATGACCCGTTTTATTAACTCAAAACTCCTTGAAATCGGCTGTAAATTCGTCCTTTTTCGATTTGACATCTTCACTTTAGCATGCTATCGTTGGCTGCTACTGTCGCTATGCACGTGGCAGTGGAGAACAAAGTCCAAAGAACCGCTTCATGACGTGACACGTGATGCATCGCATTGCGCCTAGGCCTAGGCCTACGATACTAAAGTACTATGCCGATTCTACACCACCGCCGCGGCCGCAGTTTTTGATAGATTATCGCCAAGCTTTTTTTTATTTTTCATATTGTAGCATACCAATTAAGTGTGGGCGACACTACAATCTCCATATTTTATTTCCGTGGGCTAGCAAACATATTTTTAATCAATTTCATTGCGATTTCTTCTATTTTTGCAATGATTTTTTAGATATATTTATTCTTTCGATACTCGATACTATTTTTAACCATCCACTCGATACCCTCCAAGTATCGATGGTATAGAGGTATCGCGAAAAGTATCGACACATCCCTAGCCTATATAGTAATCCTTAGGGAAGTGTTATTAGAATCGTTTGACAACACTTTTTTTAATAGATAATATAGTATTACTAAGGAAATAATAGTTATTTAATAAAAAGTTGACATTAATAACTTTCAGTCAATGTGTCTGTTCACCTATTAAACTCATCTGAGTTTGTTGTGATTTAAATTAAACCTCCTTGTAACTAACCGTTGTATCAATAAACTTGTTTAGTTTACACCGTCGTTGCAGACATGATTTGTCAAAACTTTTGGTTCAATTTTGATTTTAAATGTAGATTAAAATTAGAGTTTGTTCAAATACTATTAATCCATCTATTTTAGTTATTATATTGACTACATACTATTATTTTTGACACCCCATGACGACGAATCAACGGTCCAAGATGCTAGACTCAGATTGCATCTGGCATTGTGATTCAGGTTTAGAATCCCGGTTGGGTACACTAGGGATGATTTGTCAAACGGGATGTATAACTGCGTGTTTTCCATCCTATCCCCAAGCCAAGTCGGGTGCATTTTTTTCCCCAAGCTAAGTCCATTATTTTCATGAATCAGACAAAATGATTAATTTTATTTATTTGGGGCTTTTAACGCGCACTTCCTGAACCGACTGATTTTATCAGCACAGAATAACAAACTGGGTTAATTTTAGAACAAACACAACACCAAGTCCCCCGGCTATTAATTCATCGTTGTGAAAGGGAAAGCCTCAGTATCACCAATGATACATTTTTTGGCCATACTGGGAATCGAGCACTATACCTATATCTCAATAGTCAGACGCGCTAACGACTGATCTAAGGTGTCTAAGTCATGTTTTGTTTTAGCACCGTATCTTACCACCTGTTCAGGTTATACGCATATATTTATTATATTATTATTATATTAGCACGCGTCTTATACCCGTTCGGGTTATACGCACTTACGCTAATGTGTAAATGGAGGGATTGTGAGATGAAATGAAGACCTACAGTTTACGTGGAATCCGAACCACGTGCGACCTGCATTCCCCACATTCACAATATACGCATATAGGCCTATACTAATTATTCTACTTAGTTAAGAATGATTAAGGTTGAATTTAGATTAAGTGTACCAACCTTTGCGTAGAAAGAGAATGTGAAAGCACTTTATTAAAACCACTCTGTTACGCGAACGGAATTTGAACCCCAATCTCCCTGTCATTGGCAGTCCAGTCTATTGCGACAGCGACGCCTTGACCATGCGGCTAACGAAGCAGGTGGTCTCTTGTTGAAAGTACAACTAAATAGGGTAACATTTTCGTCATCTAGATGGCTGATTATAAAACTTTCTATATATATTTTAAGAAAATTATGTACATTGTATTCCTAGTTGTTGACGTAAACAAAAACATAAATCGAAAAAAATTGTCGCAATAACTCAAATATCTAATATCAAATATCTAAATCTCGAATCCTTCAAAGAAAACCCCTTTAAGTGTTTCAGCGCCTTTATATCTATTTGACGCGTTTTTTCTAGCGACTTTTCGAAAAGAAAAAAAGCGCCAACCATTCCTGAGCGTCACCACTCCAAACTGTTTTCCTGTATATTGAAATATTTTCCGCATGCCCGCCTCTGTGCCATTTTCATCTCTCGGTTCGTGTAATGAAAGGGAAGTGTTTAGGAGGTTATGAATAAGGCTGGGGCCGGGATCGAATGTGGCAGAGTAAACTCGACCATTTAAGCACTCTGGCTGATTAAAGGCATTCGCCGCCTTTCGCTCCTTGGTGTATTGGACAAACAGGCTTTTGTGGGACTCAAAAAACACACACAAAAAAACGGCATTATGTATTTTACAAAGTGCAATGGCTCACCTTAGTGGCTTAGAATGAGTCAAAATGTCTCTGTGAACTTCATATTTAGTTTTTTATAAAATGATCCTAGTAAGGATTATACAATACATATTTGAATTAATACATTATTGTAGGAATATTTATCATATTTACACTATAATTTATTAAAATATTATATCTCGCTTTACATCTGATTAATTTTCTCTCACAAATTTGAATTGTAAATCTCTAATTAAATTAAACCAAAACGTCTGCTGTATTATAGCTAATATTAGAAATACACACCAAATAAATATAATTGTGTTGGGAATGAGGAAGGTTGAATTTATAGGAAGAGTACTAGCATTCGCGTAAAGGAAAGTATAAAATCAGGTAGAATATTTTTGAAAACTATTTATTTCAAAAATAGCTGAAGTACATAGTTAAAAAGACGTTATTTTGAAAATAATAATCTAAATTACAGTTTCTGGTAGTTGTGTGTTCAGCGCAAGAGTTATTAAATACTTATTCTCTAAGATGTAAACACATGTATAGTTTTATTATTATTATTAGCACTGCGTCTTACTACCCGTTCGGGTTGGACGCACACTAATGTATAATGGTAGGGTGATTGTGAGATTACATGGAGGACTTGCAGTTTAACATGGGATCCGAACCACGGTGGAGGTTTGGCATTCCTCACATTCACAAGTTGTGATTAACACACGTCTTGTCAGAGGTGAAGTAAGGGATTGAGCCCCGGACCCCCAACACAGAAGTTTGACACCTTACCTCTAGACCATTAGGTCACCGGTCACATGTATAGTTATCATAATTTGTTGTACATTCAATAAGAGCTAAGTGCGATTTTAAATATCATAACAAAAAGGTAGCTTATGCCATTGAATACAAACTTATCACATGTTCTACATCATTAAATAATACCTACTAATATTTGTTTTTAATTTATAACTTTAGACTGTAAAGCTGTGAGCCAAATAAAGGTCTGAAATCTTCATTGTTTATCAAATGCTTTATTTAAAAGAACAGTATTTGTTTCTTTAGAATTGTAAAAATTGAGAGAGAGAGAGAGGATTACTGACGCAAATGAGGGCAAAATAAAATAGAAATCTGTAAACAAGCCCACACACTGTTAAAATATATACCGAGTTTTATTTACTACGCCCAAAACGATCATTCGGCATTTCCCCTTTGAACTGATTGTGACCCAACCCTCCCTTTTTCCGGAGTATTCCTCTGTACTAAAATAGAGAAAAATAGTGGGAAGTCGCCCGAATAAAAAACAACAAACCAGAGGGTGAATGACGGAGGGGGTGGTGGGTGTGGGAGACGTAAACATGGTCAGAACCATCAGAATCGTAGGAGGGGGTGGGTGGAAGGGAAAGAAAAACAACCGAAGATGGGGAAACAATGGGGAAAGAGACCAGCGAGGCTTGACCACAAGAGGGGATTTAGCCCACTCTCGCACAGAAGGCTAGAGTTCAACCCTTAGTGTAGGATTGCACAACTTGGAAATATACATGAGCCAAAAACGAGTATTGTGTCTGTTTTGGGCCTCAGTGAATGTTTAGTCTTAAACTCACTCGCAGCTGTACAAAAAAATGTGCAGTTCTTCATCCAAATTTTGTGCAATTTTCGCCTTTTGATTAGAATTGATTTAAATAAAATAGAAAATTATGATACAATATTAATATTTATTTAGCTTGGTAAGTAACTTTTGCCTTAGTATTTGCTGTTGCGACAACATATGTATCAGAGGCTAAGATCAGAGTTGAATAGATTGAGATTTCCTCTATACCAAGCCTGGGTTCTTTCTTTTTGGACGTCCCTTTCACGCAGTTCTAAAACAAATGGTACGGTGCACAGCACATACTTTCTATCTCCTTGTAAGATTTGTGAAAATAAATAATATACATTGTTGCAGAAACATAAAAAAAATACCATCACATTACATCAAAGAGCATAATTAAAGTAATATTCATTTTTACAGAACCATATTGATAATAAAGTAATATCTCTGTTCACGAACGAGCATAACACTCAACAGATTTCCAAGACCTCAATTTAAAAGTTATATCCGTCAATATCTCGGAATTTATTGATTTTATAAAGTATATATTATTTTTAATAGTACTACAACTTTACAATGATAAGTTATTTCTGATCTCAAATAGTTGCTGAGATTTGATCAAAATTGGAAATTTCAACCACGGTAAAGTACTCGCATTCATTTTCTTGCGAAAAATTAGAGCAGTAATTTTGTTTGTAATGTTAAACAGTGCCTAGATACAAATTTTAATCAAAATTGTTGGATTGAAATTTGAGAAAATATGTATATTTTTCTCTTTTTTCTCTTCTTTTAGGATTGAATATCTGACTACGAAAAATCCTCGATAAAATTGTTTCAGCTTTAGACCAAGATACAGATACACAGACAGACGGCATTATTAAAACCACTTTCTCTGACTCAGTGGATCATGCATGAAATGTTAGTATCCATCAAAAATCTCTGACGATCACAATAAATACTATACCCGAGTAGTCGCGAGAAAGTAAAAAATTGAGGGGGTCGGGACGAAAACATGATATCCCTCACAGATTAAATGGAATATTTTCACTATTTAAACGTCTATAAAATCTGTAGATCTATCTATAAAAAATAAATAAAATATTAACAGATATTAGCTACCCTCTAGGTCTCTATTGACTATAAAAACAACTTTTAATTCTAGAGGTAAACTACCAGAAATCCACGATAACACATTTTTTCATTAAATAAGGGTAATCGTGTTTTTGACCCGACACCCTCAATTGTGCTCTAAAAAAAGTGTGTGCTTGCCCCTAATCTCTTTAGTGTTCCGCCACTCACTCGTATTTTGTCCATAAGCCGGACCGGATTTTGATAACCTAAAAATGGTCACTAAACAGTTATAGAACTATATATACAAATGATAAAAAAAAAACTCAACTCAAAGTGTACACAAAAGACTCAATAATGTAAACGTTAAAACTCGGTAATAATGTGCTGTACATGACTTTATCAAACAAGCTCTTTACAAATGGAAACTAGAATATATTTGTATGTGAGGAAAAACCTTTAGAAAATAAACTTTTCCGTTTTTCTGAACAAAAACTTTGATTTAGATTATTATTATTACTACTACTATTTATCTCCGTGTCTTACTACCTGTTCAGGCTATACGGAAATATTAGAACTACTCTAATGGAGTAGGGATGAGGAAGAAGGCATTTTAGAGGTAATCTACCCCCATTTGCGTGCAGGAGAGTGGGAAACTATTTATAAAAAGATCACCCTCACTATACCTGACTAGGATTCTAACCCCGATCTCCCGTCATCAGCAGGCCAGTCTAACACGAGTGAAACCTTTGACCAGTCGGACACTGAAGCAGATACTGGTTTATAAATACCGATTTCAGAAACAACATATTGGCCTATCCCCTCATTTCAAGGATTATTATTATTATTATTATTATTATTATTAGCACCGCGTCTTACTACCCATTCGGGTTATACGCACTTACGCTAATGTGTAATGGTAGGGTGATTGTGAGATGAAATGAAGGACCTACAGTTTAACGTGGAATCCGAACCACGGTGGCGGCCTGGCATTCCCCACATTCACAAGATATCTTGTCAGAGGTGAAGGAAGGGTTTGGTAATCAGATAAATCTGTGCCGGGACCTGGGATTGAACCCCGGCCGCCAGCCAGCACAGAAGTCTGACACCTTACCCCTAGACCACCAGGTCACCCACCATTTCAAGGACTTGCCAGCAATGTAAATTTTCCAACTACAAAAGTAAATAGTTTACAAAGTTTATTTTAAGCTTACATTATTTTCTCGGCCCGACAACTGTGTTGTGAAAAATCTTAAGTTTAATTACGGTATTCATAGATTTACAAAACATTGATAATTTTCAATAGAAATGTCCAAAAATGACAGAAAAACTATGCAAAGTATGGGAGGGAAAAAAACAATTAAAAAAATGAATGTCATATTATCAAAATCCGGGACCTGTTTTTACTATTTTAGGTATGTAACGTACACTTTCTAAACTGACTGACTATGTCAACACATGACTTATAAACTGGCTTAAATCTATGACAGACACAACACCCAACCTCCCGGACGGCCATATTTCACAAATGATAAATTTGGGCCATACTTGGAGTCGACCCTGATACACTTAGTTTAGTAGTCAGATTCAACACTGACTGAGCAAAGGTATCGGACTATGGCCCCGGTTCATAAGCTTTAAGAGGCGATTGTATATAAAATAAAACTTACTGTTTTTCCTTGAAAATAATACTTAAAACAAATTCTGGCACAATAATAAAATTTAATTTTTTAAAGTATTAATTAGTAAATTAAACCTTTATACTAGAGAGCGAATACGACACATTACACATTTTGTCAGTAATATGTTTTTGTGGTGGATGTCTTCAGAAAATATTAGAAGTGACCATTATCTAGTGATACTTGCTTTGTTCACTGGTTTGCCTCAAAATTATTCAAGAAGCGCCACTGATTTGTTATATCTAGTTGGGACAGACTAGCTCTAGTTTTAATTTACTTAAGTTAAATTTGACAGTTACATGTTGTTGTTTTTATAGTAGTCAAGTAAAGTAACAAATGGACCGTGGTATTTCCTTTGGTGGGCAGCAAGTGGCCTTTGGGTGGTATGTTGTGCGGGCTTCCCTTAGTGGTTGTACTAAGTGCTCTATTTCCAACGATTTGGTTACACAACCTATCTCCAAACAAATCCTGGTGGGTTTCCTTAAAATCCCCTTTCTTAATATTGGATGTGAGAAAAGGCCAGTGGTTTTTGCAGTTTTTATAGCAAAAACTTTTTTTGGACGAAATAAATAAAATATTATTTCAGAACAGACGTATAGTCTAATTTTCTTCACATGGTGATATTGGCAGTTGTTGAATATCTGTTATGAGTATAGTGGCATTAGATGAGAAACTTCTTAAATCAAGAGAAAAATTTGGCATTTAATTCTAGTACGCCCTTGATAGTTATTCAAGAAATGTTGAAGTCACCATGTAAAAAAAATTAAACTGTTTCTTTGGGAGAATTATTTAATTTATTTTGACTGGAAAAATGTTTTGCTATAAAAACTGCAAACACACTGAGCTTTTCTCGCGTCCCCTACATCCTCACCTGAAGAGTTAACTCACTTCACGGATCTTTACTTAGATGGGTAATACAGCATGAACCAACGTGGTGCGGGCTTAATGCATTTTACTTTAAAAAAAAGTGGGATCGAGACCTGATAAACTGCTTTTTAATATTAAAAAAAAGTGGGATCGAGTCCTGATAAACTACTTTTTAATATTTAAAGAAATAAAACAAAATTAGAAAAAAAAATCTTAAAATGAAAAAGAAAATCCCTACTAAACTTATTCCAATTTCGTTTTTATCAAGTTAAGAATGCAGGGGACTACAGTTTGATACGTTTTTTGGTTTGAGTGTGATTGTGTATCTACCATCCCAGTAAATCCATCGTTAGATGGGATCTTAAGACTGTTATGTGTGCCTTAAAATACACCTTATCATCCGGTCCGTATAAATTGAAAAGATCCGCTTCTAAATTGTACTAGCTCTAAAGCATGACAGTACAAAATAATAGAAAGTAATGAAATATATTAGGATCATCATAAGAATAACCCTTTAAGTAATATAACAAATGAATGGGGAGTAGCCAATATTGACTCAAGGTTCCTATATTTATTTTACAGATGTAAACACTGACACAATCTGTCAAAATCAAACCTATCAGATCACCTCTCTTGGAGATCATAAGTCAAGTAATTGTATATCCTACATGAAAGTGAGTTTCTTACTATGTAAATCAAAATATACTAGTTGTTTACATGTTTACAACATTTTATAATTAATTTCAGGCACATACATCCGATCTTAGAATCTGTTTTTGAATCTGTCAGAAAATACAATAGTTTCATACCATCTTATATTTTACTTTTCAAAACTTGAATATTGTATCTAAAGCACAGCTCTAATATTTTTCTTTTTTGTTCAACCTTCGTTGAGCTATAGCCTACAGGCTTTACTATTCCGTGAAGTATCCTATGTTCCATAATAAACCCCCTTTCTTCTCCACTTTCCTAGGTTTCTAGTTAGACTTTTATCTTGGCATGCTCTTTCTCCATTAATTCTACAAAGTCACCGCCTACAGGAAATAGTATATAATTGACGGATAAAGTGTGAGAGATAAAAGGAGAAGAGGTATCGAAAGTGTGAAATAAATGGAAGAATGCTAAAGGGGGAAAAAAAATAACTAAGATAATGGTGGTCAGTTCTTTTCTGATATACTTCCCCCGTTTGGACTAGTGACTACACACACTAAACATTTATGAAAACATTTTAGAATTTTGGTAAGGAGAGTGTGTCTTTTAATAATTTGTTAATAAATTACACAGGAAGATTTTTATACAATATTTGTAGATTGTTAGATTGCAATTGTAGCGTAGTACGTGCTACAAGTTCCAGTACAATTCTACCCTAATTTTTACAACACCTTGTAATGCTCTATTTCACATTTCACATCGCTAGTCTGTAATTGTAGTTTTACGGTTCGATGTTAATTCCCCGCGGAGGGTCCCATATTTGTAACATTATTTCTCGCGTCGCTAGTACCGGCCTACTGTTCGTGCGGGGATAATTCGTTGAGTTTTTTTTATCAGTTTATAATTGAAATCACGTATATATTTTGAATGAAGTGTTTATTCAGCGTTATTGCTGTACCTGACACGATGGTAGCCGCACGCGCTGCTATTCCTCTCCTTAGGTAACTGAGATAATTAAAATATGATTAATACAAACGTGTATTTCATCTCGGAGAACGTAGGTCCTAGCTGCTCAGTGACCATTGCGTGAGTGTTCTCGTCTCCACCGTCCAAAGGGGTTGTTGACGAACACTTTGTTTCTGGAATGTTCGAATAACGTGATGCAACCATCCCTCATCTTTCTCCTTCTCTCCTTCTGGCTTGGATGGCCGATAGAGAGAGACAGAAGGCTGTAGCACCGCGTGGATATCTACTATGAATTTTGAATGATATTACGTTCGACAAGATATGATTGTCTTTATTAATGTTTAAAATAGAATGGTTACAACCTACCTATTTCCTTCTGAGAATCCTCAAACTTGATTCTCCAGTTCAATAATGTTCATGTTCAACGTTATATTGATTATATTCTAATGTTCCTAACAATTGACGCTAATCTACGGCATGGAGAGCCATGCTTATAGTCCCGGCTGGAAATACAGTGGTGGTCACGATAAGAACCAGTCATCAGTAAACTAGTACTAAATGCACTTTTTTAAGAATAGCATACATATTGTAATGCAATAGATTGACCCTAAGGAGTATTTGAAAGCATTGACCATTTATCATTCTAATTATTCATATATTCAAAAATATTTTACATATAATTAAACATATTTACTTTATTTAAATTGTACAACCTATTACGTGGCGCTTAAATCACGTCTTCCTCTAAATTATTTACTAGTTAGTTCGCGCCTCGTGGTAAGATGGCAGCATCTACTGGAGCTAAATTTAAGACAAGTTAAGATCTTTTAAAGTATTTCCTTCGAGAAGCTTCCAAAAGCAATAGGTATTTTTGTTCTGAGTTTGTAGGTGTGTAATTTACCGTTAGGAAGATTCCTTCGAGAAGCTTCTATTGAACTCAGATATATGTGACTTTTTGAAACTCCGTATTTTTCACTGTGCAATCGGTCGTGGTCTTGAATGGACGTGCTTTAAGCGATCAGTGATTATAATTGTTAGGCCCTCGACATGATCGTGTTTCGATTAGAAAATATTAATAACAATATGATTTAAATTTAAAGAATAAACAGATATCAAACTTTATGTGATATATTATCATTTATTAAAGTCTAATGATAAGGAACGAGGCATAATAAGTAAAGCACATAGTTGCGTAATAGAAATAATGATTTACGGAGTGACTTATAAATGACTGTTATGTAATATAGCAAATAGCGACACAACGTGGGAGATTTATAATAAAAAATATTACGAAGTGTAACAAATGGCGTCCAACGAGGGGCGGAACGCGAAAAGTGTAACAAATAGCATTCCAACAAGGGGCTGAAGAAACGTAAGTGTAACAAATGGCGACACAACGTGGGGGTTAATAGGCGACTATTAACGCTCGCCAAGACACGTAATGTAACAAATGACGTCCAACGAGGGACCACCCATATTAGAGTGTAACAAATGGCGCTACAACTTAGGGGCTCGAATACCGCGAACTGAGACAGAGGTGCGTCAACTGAGATAAAGGAAGAGACGGCACATAATCACCAAAGGACGGCACACCACACCAAGGAGATGGCACAGTCAAGAAACAGCGAAAAGGACTGTTGGAGACGGCACACCTGCAAGAGACGACACGCCGACGGCACACCTGCAAGAGACGGCACACCAACGGCACACCATCAAGGAACGGGACTGAGGACCTTTTGGAGACGGCATGCAGTCAAGAAACAGCGTCGAGGACAGATAAGTGGTCAACAGAAGCTGTAACTCTAATAAAAAAAAAAAAATTTTTTTTATCTAATTTCAATTGTGTATTTTGGGGGTAGTAAAATTTTGTTTCTATATGTTGGGATTTCACAAATTAAATTAAAACTAACAATATAAAAGTGTATGGGCCTAATTTTAAATTAAATTTCTCACTATAAAAAGTAATTCTTAGATCAATAGTACTTGAAATTTGTCAAGGCCTAACACAAAATTAATTCATAGATCAACTTAAGAAAAATTTATTTAAATTTTCAACATGGCAGACAATGTGATAAGAGAACCTGAAGAGTATGATGATGAAGACACAATGCCATTTATTTATGAGGAGGATGAAAGGGCAGGTCAATTCAGGAGGGCAAATTTTGAACAGGAACAAGAAGGGAGTGAGGAGGAAGTAGGGGCTAGCTCTGGGAAGGTAGCAAGTAACGAAGTAATCCTGCAAACGCTGAATCAAAGTGTAGGGGGAACTATAACCTTAGTGGAAGATAGGGTGACTAAACCAGTAGAACAAGTAGATCTTTTAAATGTTATATTAGAAAATATGAGAGAACTCGGATGTAAGATTGATCGAACTGCATCAGAAAATAAACAGGATTTTAAAAAGGATTTGGAAAAATTGGGACAAACTTTAGAAACTAAACTCAACCAAAAGGTCGACGAACAATCAAAGAATATAAATAAAAAATTTGAGAATTTAGAATTAATTAATCAAAATTTTATCCAACAAATTAATGAAATGAATGACAGGGTTTCAGAAGGAGAAAAAAAACAAGGAAATTTAGAGGTTAGGCAGGAAAATCTAAGAAAGGAACAGTTTAAGTTAATTGATCAAATATCTTCAGTGACAAACAAAACAGAGGGTTTGGAGAAAAAATTAGATAAAGAAACCTGTAAATTAGAAAAACAAATACAAACACAGGATATACAGATAGCACACAACAAATCAGCTGTTCAGGTAGTGCAATCCAATTTGGAAATTCAAAGAGAAAAGGTGAGGTTAGAAATTGAAGGGCAAGAGGATGCTAATAGGCAATTTATTAAGGAAAATATTAATGAGGAGATTCAAATAAAAAGGAAAGAAATTGTGGAGATAAAAGAAATTGTTAATGAAAACAAAAAAAACGGTTGGCACTTTAGATCAGAAAATAAACAACTTAGCTGATCAAGTACAACTTAACAAAGGTAGGGGGACAGATAACAAAAATGGGTGTAGTCACAATCTCTTAACCAAAAATGTCAATGACTTTACTTTGTCACTCATTCCTAGGTATAGGGGAGCAAAGGGCAAAATATCTGTGGCTCAATATTTGCAAAAAATTGAGAGAGTTTGGAAAGAAGAGGATTTAAGGGAAAGGAACAAAATTGAAATTTTGCTCTCATGTTTAGAAGGGGAGGCTAGGAACTGGGCCAGTTATTTAGAGGATAAATGGGAGCCCAATTTTTTTATTGTGAGGATAGGTGTGGTGGAAAGTGACCCACCTCCTTAACACTTCAATACAGTCCAACTTTGGAAAGTATAATTCCAGGTTAGGCTAGCTTAAAGGAAGAGAGAGAGAGAGAAAGAGGGGGTGAGAAATAATAATAATGTAATTAGAATCATTAAGCAAGAAGCTCTTAGTATATTATGTAATTTTATCTTCTTAACCTTGTAAATAAGGGCCATTTCATTGTAAAGATTAGTATGGAAGGTGACCCTCCTTAATATTTCAATACAGTCCAACTCTGGAAAGTAAGGACAAGTACTTCATTTTGTTTTCATTATTAATGACAAATTAGAGGGAGGGAAGCATCCTCTGAAGTGCTTGGTGAAGGAAGGAGTAGAAATGGATTTATTACAAAGTATAGTCAGTTGAGGGTGGGGGTGTACCCGGAAAGCACCAGGTCAGACAAGTAATTTAAGACAAGCTTATAATAAAAATTGAGTTGAGGCAGGTAATTTCTGCTATACAGTGACATGTTGTGATGTCAGGACTTGGATTCTTCGACGTTTGGCAAGAGAGTAGTTTTGTCGCAGAGGTCTGACTACCTTGTGAGTTTTAGGGGGCAGGAATTGAACCTGGGCCACCCGAGTTATGGGAATTTTGTAAGTGTTAGGGGGCAGGCATTGAACCTGGGCCACCCGAGTTAAGTATTGTGAGTTTTAGGGGGCGGGCATTGAACCTGGACCACCCGTATTAGAGTTTTGAGAGTTTTTCTGGGCCAAGGGGTCAGCAGAGTTCTGAACCGCCTGTGGTTACCAGACATTTGAACGAGGTTTGGACCGTTAAGAGAACGCCTCTTGTGTGTTTTGAAGGCCTGAGAAATGGGATTGTCGGTCACTGTATGCCGGGAAGTATCCTGAGGATACGTTCCAGTTTTTGGGAGTTAGCCTTTATTGAGCCTGTTATAAAAATAAATCAATATTATGTCACAAGTTTAAAGCAACTTTCTTTTAAATAAAATTTTTAAAGGAATAATAATCATAAAAATTAATTATAAGAATATTTCAAAATGTGAGCTTGTAATAAACCGCTAAGGTCTTGTTAGAGATTGTATATACTATGGTTCTCTGTGCTGTGGAGAGATTCAGCATCGAGTTGTTGTTTTTCATTTTGTTTTACTAGGGGTTAAGTGTCATACTAATTAAATCAATGATACTGTATGATAATAATAATTTTCTGTTGTTAGACAATGTATGTGTATGATATTGCCATTTCTATGATTTAAACAATGTACTTATATGTTTTACTAGTTAATTATGTTTATTTTAATTTTTTATGTTAAGTTAAGCTATTTTCAGCAAATGTGGTGCTCATATAGCAAATTTTAGTTGACCGTTTGGTACATAAAGTTGTAAATGTTTGTGATCATATAGCAAGTTTGGCCAAGAGACTTTTAAGAGTAAGTGTAACAAAGTGTTGAGAGCCTTTGTTAAGTGTGTGAAAAAAAAAATCACAAAAGTGGATCCGTGAAGGATCATGAAACGAAGTGCAACAATTATTTAAAGAAGATTGTATAGAATTAAAAAAAAGACAAGACATAAAGGAAATGCAAATTGCTTGGCAAAAATTAATTAAAAGACACTTCGATTTGAGACAATTAAATTAAATTTTCTTAATATAATAAACTTAGACTATGTTATGTCAGTTAATTATAATTAGGCTGACATCTTACTTAGATATTTTATTTCATTTAATCATAATTATACTAAATGTTTTACTTAGATTATCTTATTTTAGTTAATCCTAATTATAACTGATACATTTTATTTTAATGCTTAATTCATATAACTTCCACTTCAAAATATTGAACTTGATGCAATTTTGTTAATTCTATACAGGATGTTTAAAAATATTGAACTTTAAGTAAATTTTGTGAGACTATACAGGATGTTTCAAAATAGTGAAATTTTTGTAAAATTTGTAAAACTTATACAGGGTGTACGAAAGGTGATCATGTCTTCTTTTTTTATTTTGGCAAAGCGTATCAAAAAGTATAAGACTAGTCTCTACTTTCAGATACACTTTGGGGGGTATTGTAATGCAATAGATTGACCCTAAGGAGTATTTGAAAGCATTGACCATTTATCATTCTAATTATTCATATATTCAAAAATATTTTACATATAATTAAACATATTTACTTTATTTAAATTGTACAACCTATTACGTGGCGCTTAAATCACGTCTTCCTCTAAATTATTTACTAGTTAGTTCGCGCCTCGTGGTAAGATGGCAGCATCTACTGGAGCTAAATTTAAGACAAGTTAAGATCTTTTAAAGTATTTCCTTCGAGAAGCTTCCAAAAGCAATAGGTATTTTTGTTCTGAGTTTGTAGGTGTGTAATTTACCGTTAGGAAGATTCCTTCGAGAAGCTTCTATTGAACTCAGATATATGTGACTTTTTGAAACTCCGTATTTTTCACTGTGCAATCGGTCGTGGTCTTGAATGGACGTGTTTTAAGCGATCAGTGATTATAATTGTTAGGCCCTCGACATGATCGTGTTTCGATTAGAAAATATTAATAACAATATGATTTAAATTTAAAGAATAAACAGATATCAAACTTTATGTGATATATTATCATTTATTAAAGTCTAATGATAAGGAACGAGGCATAATAAGTAAAGCACATAGTTGCGTAATAGAAATAATGATTTACGGAGTGACTTATAAATGACTGTTATGTAATATAGCAAATAGCGACACAACGTGGGAGATTTATAAAAAAATATTACGAAGTGTAACAAATGGCGTCCAACAAGGGGCGGAACGCGAAAAGTGTAACAAATAGCATTCCAACAAGGGGCTGAAGAAACGTAAGTGTAACAAATGGCGACACAACGTGGGGGTTAATAGGCGACTATTAACGCTCGCCAAGACACGTAATGTAACAAATGACGTCCAACGAGGGACCACCCGTATTAGAGTGTAACAATATAATTATTTATAGTGTAAAAATCTTTACAGTTAGCTATTTTAAGCCAAATAGTTAGAACCGTTTCTTAATATACTAAAAAAAAAAGTTATCAGTAAACTACCTTTAAACGAATTCTCCTCAAAAAAACATGTATACAGTTTTACTCCATTCACGGTAGGAATTACTCTCTGAAAGGTCTTTTTTCCTACCAATATCCTACTATATAATAGATTTATGGTAGGGAAAAAGGCCTTTCAGAAGTCAATTCCTACCGTGAACAGACAATATTTGTCATGTCAAAACATTCCACAAATATCAATTTTAAACAAAATCCGTATTAAAAAATATAATACTCAACAGTAAGGTAAGTTGAAATAAAATGTAACAACTTTAAAAATGTTTATGTTTTTTTCCTTTGGAGTGACAGATTGTTTGTCTGACAGCTGATCCAGGCTTCTCTCATACGCTCTCCAAATAATGCGGGTGTTCTTTCATAAAAAAAAACAACGTTCCTCATCCCAATTCCTCTGATCCAGCTGTTGATAAACTTGGTACCCTCATCGGTGCTCACACAACCTAAATGTAAGCCTAGTCTGATCTGGTTTATCGGTGACAGGGAGGTAGAGGTTGGGACCACACTCGGGTATTCTGAAGGTGTTTATTTTATAAAGGGTTAACGAATATTCTCTCTCCAAAATGCGGTTACATTTATTATAAATTCTACCTTCCTCCCACCTACCTTATTAGCACCTCGGACGAGTCGAAAAAAAAACCTTATTGCTAAATACAATACGTAAAAATAAAATAAATCTAACATAAAGAAATAGGATTCATGATTAGAATGTCAGAATTCGCCTGGAGAGAGAATGATAAGCAAAACGTGTACCACATCGGGATTGAACCGCAACTTCTCGCTGGTATTAGAACCCACTAAACTATTCTGCTGACTTGATTGAATCTTGACATTTAGCTAAATTGTCCTTGTGTATAGTGAAAAAAGAGGTAGAAAAAAATTTTCTATGCATAAAATAGAATACACGGGACATAATACAAGCTTCAGCAACGCCCACAGATAGGCAACCCGAGAATCGAGCCAGTATGGCGTTTCGGCATGCCGCAGATACCATTGGAACACTGGTGGTATCGAACAGGGGGGGCGATCCGCGAATCATTTCGGAAGGGGTCATCCATAAACCACGAAACGTTGTTGTGAGAGGGGGAGGGCACGGGGCAGCTCTATTGTATTGTCTACATGATGTTTCATGAGAGATGGTTGAAAAAAGAAAAGAAAAACTTAAAAAGTGTTACGTAGCTTATGGATGACCCCGGAGGGATTTAACAACTTCTTACTCCAAAGCAAGTACACAAATTAGGCCTGTGAGCTTTCATTAGGTAGCCACACGTTTCGTAGGACGAGCCTTAGTTGGCAGTTCTACGTTCATGTACTCATACGTCAGGTCATGTGGAATGCAGCTGTGACCTTTGACTTGTATTATCAATACCTATAACATAATACTAATTATATAGTAAAAATATTGTTTACAGCAAAAAAAGAAGTTATTTTCTTCCAAAACTCTACAATACGTTTGATGGAAGCCAGGTTGCCTACCAACAGGAGTGACAGTAGGATAATGGTACGTTTTGTATGTGAGTCGTATTCACTTTTAGCTCTCTCTCTCTTTTTAGAAGAAGCAGATAATGCGAGAACAAGAGACACAAAGAGACAGAAAATATGGTGGAACAATCCCCAACCTGCAGACTTGATCTGCCCGCAGCGCACGGGGACTGGCGGTTGGTAAAAGAGGCGGAGTGAGTGTGGGGAGGGGATGGGGTGTTAAGTCGGAGTACAAAGAACAAGGCCCGAGATACACAATCGGTTTATTAGAGCAGGTCAACACTTGAGCCTCTTGGCCTTTGTGGAATTACTGCTATATCTTTGTCTGTGGGGGAGGGGTGATGAGCCAACATAGCTCCCATCGACCAAATGAAGGATTCCAGCATACAAGCTTTACCATTTCTCCGTGAGCATGAAAATGACGGAATAAAAACAAACGTTGTACTTTTTTTTTTATGGGACCCCCTCAAATTCTTTTGAAGATGGACATGCGTTAATGAGGGAGTGTAGGGGACCCGTGTGAATTACATTTTTGCAGTTTTATAGCAAAACAGTTTTTTGGTAAAAATAAATCAAATATTCCTCCGGTAAAAAGAGATAGTTTAATTTTTTTGCACATGTTGATATCAACAGTCGTTGAATATAATTATCTCACGGGCATAGCGGCATTAGTTGACAAACTTTTTAAATAAAAAGAAAAAGCTCTCATATTTAAGGGACCATTGACAGAGATTCAACAACTGTTGATATCACCATATGAATAAAAAATAATAATTAAATTCTATGTTTCTAATGAAGCAAAATTTAATTTATTTTGGCTAAAAAAATATTTCTCTGTAAAAACTGCAGAAATACTGCCCTTAGCTCACGTCCCCTACACTTCAACCTTAAAATTTCGCGGGGAGCGGGATAGTGTCGGAATGAAAACAAACGTGATATATTTTTATTTGATGAGACACCCTCAAATTCTTTTGAAGAGGGATATGAGTTAAGTTAGTTCATCCCCCATGGGTAAGGGGGTGTTCAAGTATTAAGTAAGCACATTGTTGTCCCTTTTTAACCCCTCCCTCCTCTTGTAAGGAAAAATAAGCAAATGCCTGACCCCCCGCTCTCTTACGTAAGATTTGCCAACACGAATCACCATTCTTTGTTTTATGCCATTTACACATAGCCTGGACAGGTAGTAAGACGCGATGATAAAATAAAACAAAATTAATTCGATTTATAAATTGCTGGTAATTATTGACATAGAAGTGTAAATTAATATTGCGAGTTAATTGGCAATTAACACTGTTATACAATTAATTTAAATTTATTTAACAGGTACAATTAAAACAAGTTATAACATTATAAAAGTTTAAAATTTTAAGTTAAGTTTTAATTGAAATTATAAAATAGTATTATTAGTGAACACATGAATATTATTTATATAAAACCACCCTAAACTCCATTTAATCCGATGACCACGTCTCAACACTTTCAATTATTATGTTTATATTTGGGGGGGGGGGGTGGGGGCTTAGGTCACTCAAGATTTGGTTTATATCTATAGGCTTCTCCACTTCTTCCTCGTTTAGCCACTCAGCATCTTCATGCTCCCCGTAGTTGCCTAAAGTCCAAGCGGCTTGCGATGCGCCCTCCCTCAATATTGCCCGTCTTTCCTTGTTTTGCGTAAGCATTATTCTGACCCTCCCCCCCCCCCCCCCCATGTTAGCAAAAATAAGCAAGGCTTAGGCCTAAGACCCCTCCCACCTAAGGTGCCTACGTAATACTTAAATGTCCCCTAAGTGGTAATTGTGGCTTACCACATGTCTAGGGAACTTTATTTCGACATTTAGCGGGTGCTGACACAATTTGTATACGCTTTTGTACTTCCAACTATTTTTCAGTATATTTCGGTATTTAGTATTAAGAATCCGTATCATACCCCGGATAACACCTAACTCAAGTATGTTAAACAGCTCTAACCAGATGTCATGAGATTTATGTGTTACTTAGACAGTAAAATTTAGTCCATTGAAACTATTTTACAACATTTTTAATAAAATGCAACAAAGTTTTTTCTTAGCACCGCGTCTTACTAATCATTCTGGTTATACGCTAATGTACTAATTACACTAATGTGTTAAGGATTAAGAGAGTTGAATTTAGATGAAGTGTACCTCATTTGCGTGGAGGGATAATATGAAACCATTAGGGAAAAAAAAACCTCAGTACATCTGACCGGAATAGAACTATGATCGCCCCATCTTCGACAGTTTAGTATACTGCGATAATAGCGCCTTAGACCATGTGGCCACCGAAGAGGATGCAACAAATGATATATTTTATTATTTTAGAATGAATAAAACCCTACTAAACTGATCCCAATTTCACTGTTGACAAATAGCTAATGCAGAAAACCGGACTTGGATACCTTCCTTAGTTTGAGCGTAGCTTGTTAATAACTATCCCGGTTAGTCGTTAGAGAGACAAGCTCTTAAGCGTGAGCTCCTAGATAAAGTAGTTTTTATTTCGTGTGCTTATAGAATATTTGTGTTTATCAATATGATAAAAAGTAAACAAAAATATAATTCCTTAATGTGGACATTTTTTTAATCATAAGTGGTCGAATAGCAGTGATTTTATTGAATTTTCGACACTTATTGAGAGTTTTCTTTTTCCGCCGCGTCTTATTATCAGCTCAAATGTACTCCTGGAAATTATTTAACGCTTCCTCTTTTCTCTCCTTACTCTTTTTGGGCAAGGCATTTGACTATTTTGACGTTTCATTCTCACTCTCTGTGTCTGTCCAATATGACGTTATAGCTCTCAACTTTTTATGTTTTGCATTAAATACAAACACGAAGTTTTTACCGTCTTACCTTGCGCAACAACTGTTTAAATGGAAACACCAACCTACAGGGTCGTATGGATTTAGTTCAGCGTATTCCTAAATTACAGGTAAAGTTTGTGTTTCGATGAGAGAAGGACTTGCTTTACTAATGAGTTTTAGCCACACAATAGTATTATTCGCAAATGTTGAAATAAGACTAGTCCCCTACCATTTCCAACCTTGCAAGAGGGGAATCGTTATTTTGTCGCAGAGGCAAATAGTACATAGCAGACCTCCCCTGGGCTTGTGGTTGTTTTTGTGTTCCTGAAGCGCTTACAAACAAGAAGAGTGGGTCGGGTAGTGATGGGGGTTAAAGGGGTAAAAAAGGCCTCTATACTACCATTCCCCATTCATAATGCTGTACAATCAATGCGGTTCCATGAGGCTTACCCCAAAACAGACGGTTTGATTTATGCTCGCCACCCCTAAAAAAAAAACTCTCTCGCGAGAAACTACCAGTAAGAGATGGGGAATTGTATCTTCTCGCATCTACTCGGAAATGAAATTACGGCTAAACTTGACCCCGTGAAATAATAACATGTTTTTACCCGGTTTTTTTTGGCTCACATGAAACAAGCTTAAGGCTTGGTTGCCATATAAAAATTGAGGGTTAGCGTTAAGACCCAGAGGGCGGAGAGTGCATGTTATATATAATTATATAGGCCTATTATATATATGGTTATTATATACAATATTATATATATATTATATATATATATATATATATATATATATACACACTCGCTTTGCTTGTTTTCTTGCAAGTGGATATAAATTAATGTAATTCCAGAGCCTTTTTTTGATAGGTCTTACCAATTAACCACAAGAGACCTCCAAAGAAAGGCCCGCACCGACTTTAAAGTTGCTCCGACATTTTGAATTTTTTTCGGGGGTTTGGAATTGATTTTATTAAACTTTTTAGAATTTTCCCGTAGGTTACAGGCTAAAATCTATAAGTTTGCCAAATTTCAAGTTTCTATTTCATCTGGAAGTGGATAAATATTAATGTCAGTGAGTGAGTGCAGCCGTGTGGCTTTGTAGTAGTAGGCTATAATATAACAAGAGCAAAACCAGTCAATACAGCTTATTCGTCTTGTTTCCCAAGGCCTCTGGCCCTGTCGAGTGCAAGTCTAAAATCTATTTTGTGTGTGGTGGGTGGGAGGGTGAAAGGCGTGGCGTGGTTTCACAACCGACCAAGTATCCTTCCACGCCAATAAGAACAGATGGATCACGGAAACCGTAGATGGTGCTAGCTGCCGGACAGGTCTTGCGGAAAAAATCATACGTTTGGAAAGATCAGTTTTCTCGAGAAGGAGTGAAATTTTTATATTTTATTATTAATATTTTCAACACCCCTTCTAGGATAAGTATCGATGTTTATTAATTGTTACATTTTCTTATTTTTTGTTATGAAGCTGGCAATTTTTTATTGAAAAATGTCAATTTTATCGATATTTGAACACTATTTAAACTATAGAAGAGGTGTGTGTATAACAAGTATAACTTAATCAACATGCTTATATCTTGAACAATCCGTTTCCGAAAAGAAAATTGGAAAACAATAAACATTATTGAAGATAAATATTTGTTCCCATGGCTCTGCATTTCCACGCCGAATGAAAAGGACCAATCGCCTTAAAGAATTCGGATCTTGTTGGTTACTAAATCATTCACACGAAATTAGAACAATCTTTAAAGGCTTACTAGGCTCCTTTTTCTTTTCTTATTTTTACAATTATATTGAAATTAACCGTTAGTAGGGATGACTGACCTTCAAAAATACAGTATGCATTTATTAATGTAGAAAAATATCACCCGGTCGTGGGAATTGAACCCGGAACCCTGTTTAGACTGTTTACGATTTCTAATGCTATCTACATTACATTTTAAAACAAAGAGTTCACTTTTAATCTTATAATGGCGTATAACCTGAAAAGGTAGTAAGGCCTGGTGCTAAAAAATAAAATTATAATACTTACGACCTAGTACCAGTATTGTTAGCACAATAACATTGTACAACAACCTAAGATATTAAGATAAGTTTGGCCTCAACAATTTGGCGTAGTAATAACCAAAAGAGTAGTTTTTAGGGCTAAAAACGCCTCGTGGGACCTGTCTATAGTAATCTGAAGTCGGCGCTATAGATTGTGCGTCGTCATTTTAGCGGGCGTCTCTTATAGGTCTATTATCATAAATATTGTGTAAGAAATGGTTGTCATGTATTACATTTCTATATTATTTTCAGTCATTTACAGAACATACTAGTTAAATCAAAAATTAAATTAAAAATCTTAATAGATTCAATATATAAGATTTTATAATACAACATCCTAGTAAATATTTTAAATTGAATCAAAATATCCACGTACCATTTATAAAGAACAACATGAAAGTAATTAATAGTATATTAATATTGAACCCATCATTACGATTTCTAAGTTTTATATACTGTTAAAATATTTCCACATAATCATTTACAACTTTTAAACACTCACTTTGGTGGCCGCATGGATTAAGGTGCTACTCTCGCAATATACTAGAATTCCAATGACGGGGAGGTCGAGGTTCGAATCTCGGTCGGGTATGCCGAGGGTGGTTTTATATGAAATGGTTTTTCACCCTCTTACCACGCAAATTTGGGTACAATTTCCTCTAAATATAACCTTCCTAATCCTTAAAACTATTGGTATAATTAATACATAAGCGCATAAACTGAACGGGTAGTATGACGTGGTGTTAAAATAACAAACTTTTAAAAAGTAGGCTAAAGAATAAACGATGTTTCAGTTATGACGATATTATGTTGTGGGAAGAGCAAAAAGATATTGTGTAAAGTCAAGATTAAGTTTTTCAAGAAATTTTTTTTTTGTCAGAAATATTTGAACTGCCGGAGATTGATAAAAAAAAAAAGGAAAAAAGAAGGAAAGTATAAGAAAATCCACATAAAAGCAAGAGCTGAACTTCTATTTCCGGAATACTTCCCACGCTAAAGAGAGACGAGTCTAAGAAACTTGGAGGATCACGGATGGAAGAGAAATAGAAAGGGTAAACGAAGCCAGGCGGTGGGAGAAGAATGAAACTCCCTCCCACATCTGCTCGTGCCAGAAAGGCCACGATCGGCTGAACAACTTAGCGACAGCCAAATGTTTCTGTTCTTCCCCTCACTACAGTTTGAAACGTACTTGGCTAATATTTTAAATATCATGTAATTTATTAAAATATTCTTTATTCGAGTTTTGAATCTGTGACTTTTTTTTTTATCACCGCGTCTTACTACCTGTTCAGGCATTACTAATACATAATAATTACTCTAATGGGGTAGGGATGAGGAAGGAAGGATTTCATACGTAATCTACCCGTATTTGCATGGAAGGAAAGTGGAAAACCATTTATGAAAAACCACCTTCAGTAGACCCGACCGGTATTTGATCCCCGATATCCCTGTTCGTCTAACACGAGAGTGACGCCTTATACCATTCAGCATTGAAGCTGGTTTGTGACTTATTGAGACTCATCAGCATCGGTGAGTCAGACGGACTAAATGTCAAACTCATCTAGTTTGTTTGAATGTGGGGAATGCCAGGCCGCCACCGTGGTTCGGATTCCACGTTAAACTGTAGGTCCTTCATTTCATCTCACAATCACCCTACCATTAAACATTAGCGTAAGTGCGTATAACCCGAACGGGTAGTAAGATGCTGTGCTAATAATAATAATACTAATAATAATAATAATAATAATAATCTAGTTTGTTTTACCAGTTACGGGGGTCGGGGTTTGATTCTCGGCTGAGTGTTTTAGGATATTTTTCACAATAATTGTTTTTCCACCCTCTCTACATGCAGATGATGGTACATTTCCTCTAAATTATTAATTACTCATACCTACCCATTAGTGTAATTAAATGTGTGTGGCCAAGATGGTAGTATGACGTGGAGGGTAAAAGATATATATTTTTTTACTATTTAAATTTGTGATTTTGAGATTCATTATAATGGTTTGAATCCGTGCATCGCATTTTAATTCCTGTCTGGGTCTATTTACATATTTACACTGATGTGTTAGGGCTAAGGGATGAATACTTTTAGAGGACTATTACCCTCATTTGGGGGAACGTGAAGTTGGAAACTCATTGGCTCATTGGGGGGGGGGGGATGAGGGAATAGTAACAACTTAGTACATTTATCTAGGATCCTAACCCTTACATTTCTATCATGAGTGTTCTAGGCAAGGCCAGGCTGACACCATTATCCGAGTGCCCACTTGTGTGAATGTTGGTTTTAAACTTTAATAAATCTACTTTCAAATAACAGCAAAATATTCAAAACAAATTTTCAACGCATCTATAAAAAAACTGTTCATGGCGCTTGAATGCATAACCAATAATTATCAACCATTTTATTTTGCCTCCTCACTCGTACTCACTTATACAAAGTATCTAAAAAGGTTAGTTTTTAAATTAATGAACTAGTTAAACCTCTTCAATCTAGGGCTTAGTCGTACTAAAAGGTTTTTAAAACAAATTACTTAACTGAGGAAGTAAATGAGTTATTTTGAGTAAAACACTCCTTCAAGCATAATTACACATATTTATATTTTAAAAAATCTTTATACATAGTTAAGCTCATTAAAATATTTTACAGACTTTACAAGCCACTTGGGCAAAATATATTTGCAGCTTAGATTTAAAAAGAGAGTTGAAGCATTAAAAGAATTATAATCTCATTTAAATAAAATTCCAGTACATGTAGGTCTATATTTCTAAAAATAACTGATAAAAAACTGTGCTTGCAATTTTCTAATATTAATTTCAAATTAAGACAGCTTGGAGTAAAATAAAACAACAAACTATTATTAAATAATTTTGACTCTAACGTACACATTTAAAAACAAAAATAATCCCAAATATCGAGAAAACACAACACTTTTAGTGAAAATTGTCAAATCAAATGATAGTTATATTATTTTGTGCCCTCCAGAACTGTCATAGATATTATAATATTCGATAATATGAACCACCCACATTCATGGTTCTGAGGTTTAAGATGTCCCTCTCGCCTAGAATGTATTGATGATTACAGAAAAGTTTAGAAGCATGAAACTCAACTGGTTGAAGTGTGGTTGTTGTTTTTCACATGGGATTTATCATTTTAGGGCGTATAGCCCGACAGGGTTGACGTGGTGAGAAAAAAAAAACACTATCACTATGGTTTTAATAATGCCTCTCCGCACTGACGTGGGTGCACTTCTTATAAACCAGTGCTTTTCAAATTGTGGTCCTCGGTCTTCTGGTAGTCCAGGGTGGTCCATCAAGTAGTCCTCAGGATCTCAGGAAGTTCAGTAATACAAATAAATTAAAGGTTGTTGATCACATAATACAAACATTTGAAAAGCAAAAGATTAAATATGAAATATCCAAACTATGCTTTATTTATTTCGTCGGTAGACATATGTCACATAGAAAAGGAGCTCTGCACCATACTTAAGTTAACAAAATAATGTAAACAATCATTTATTTAAAAAAACTTTGAGGTTTAGAATGTTAAACATAATCAAACAAATACAGGTCTAAACCACAGGTTATTAAATTTTTTTCCGTGATCTTTTTACAGACAAAATTATTCGTGACCCCCCGGAAAATATTGGTTAAGTTTTTTTATATTATTGTTTCAGTATTAGAGCAGTTTTATTTCAAACGACAATCTTCACATAGTTATTGAAAAAGTGCACAAATGAAGTTTTTATTAATATAATAACTATTTTTTTAATAATTTACAAACTTTCTACAATATATGAATACTATTGAAGTAAACCATTAGTTTATTTTA
>JBCFYV010000003.1:24692836-24724438 GCA_039000515.1 Timema cristinae | reverse complement strand
TAAAATATATACCGAGTTTTATTTACTACGCCCAAAACGATCATTCGGCATTTCCCCTTTGAACTGATTGTGACCCAACCCTCCCTTTTTCCGGAGTATTCCTCTGTACTAAAATAGAGAAAAATAGTGGGAAGTCGCCCGAATAAAAAACAACAAACCAGAGGGTGAATGACGGAGGGGGTGGTGGGTGTGGGAGACGTAAACATGGTCAGAACCATCAGAATCGTAGGAGGGGGTGGGTGGAAGGGAAAGAAAAACAACCGAAGATGGGGAAACAATGGGGAAAGAGACCAGCGAGGCTTGACCACAAGAGGGGATTTAGCCCACTCTCGCACAGAAGGCTAGAGTTCAACCCTTAGTGTAGGATTGCACAACTTGGAAATATACATGAGCCAAAAACGAGTATTGTGTCTGTTTTGGGCCTCAGTGAATGTTTAGTCTTAAACTCACTCGCAGCTGTACAAAAAAATGTGGAGTTCTTCATCCAAATTTTGTGCAATTTTCGCCTTTTGATTAAAATTGATTTAAATAAAATAGAAAATTATGATACAATATTAATATTTATTTAGCTTGGTAAGTAACTTTTGCCTTAGTATTTGCTGTTGCGACAACATATGTATCAGAGGCTAAGATCAGAGTTGAATAGATTGAGATTTCCTCTATACCAAGCCTGGGTTCTTTCTTTTTGGACGTCCCTTTCATGCAGTTCTAAAACAAATGGTACGGTGCACAGCACATACTTTCTATCTCCTTGTAAGATTTGTGAAAATAAATAATATACATTGTTGCAGAAACATAAAAAAAATACCATCACATTACATCAAAGAGCATAATTAAAGTAATATTCATTTTTACAGAACCATATTGATAATAAAGTAATATCTCTGTTCACGAACGAGCATAACACTCAACAGATTTCCAAGACCTCAATTTAAAAGTTATATCCGTCAATATCTCGGAATTTATTGATTTTATAAAGTATATATTATTTTTAATAGTACTACAACTTTACAATGATAAGTTATTTCTGATCTCAAATAGTTGCTGAGATTTGATCAAAATTGGAAATTTCAACCACGGTAAAGTACTCGCATTCATTTTCTTGCGAAAAATTAGAGCAGTAATTTTGTTTGTAATGTTAAACAGTGCCTAGATACAAATTTTAATCAAAATTGTTGGATTGAAATTTGAGAAAATATGTATATTTTTCTCTTTTTTCTCTTCTTTTAGGATTGAATATCTGACTACGAAAAATCCTCGATAAAATTGTTTCAGCTTTAGACCAAGATACAGATACACAGACAGACGGCATTATTAAAACCACTTTCTCTGACTCAGTGGATCATGCATGAAATGTTAGTATCCATCAAAAATCTCTGACGATCACAATAAATACTATACCCGAGTAGTCGCGAGAAAGTAAAAAATTGAGGGGGTCGGGACGAAAACATGATATCCCTCACAGATTAAATGGAATATTTTCACTATTTAAACGTCTATAAAATCTGTAGATCTATCTATAAAAAATAAATAAAATATTAACAGATATTAGCTACCCTCTAGGTCTCTATTGACTATAAAAACAACTTTTAATTCTAGAGGTAAACTACCAGAAATCCACGATAACACATTTTTTCATTAAATAAGGGTAATCGTGTTTTTGACCCGACACCCTCAATTGTGCTCTAAAAAAAGTGTGTGCTTGCCCCTAATCTCTTTAGTGTTCCGCCACTCACTCGTATTTTGTCCATAAGCCGGACCGGATTTTGATAACCTAAAAATGGTCACTAAACAGTTATAGAACTATATATACAAATGATAAAAAAAAACTCAACTCAAAGTGTACACCAAAGACTCAATAATGTAAACGTTAAAACTCGGTAATAATGTGCTGTACATGACTTTATCAAACAAGCTCTTTACAAATGGAAACTAGAATATATTTGTATGTGAGGAAAAACCTTTAGAAAATAAACTTTTCCGTTTTTCTGAACAAAAACTTTGATTTAGATTATTATTATTACTACTACTATTTATCTCCGTGTCTTACTACCTGTTCAGGCTATACGGAAATATTAGAACTACTCTAATGGAGTAGGGATGAGGAAGAAGGCATTTTAGAGGTAATCTACCCCCATTTGCGTGCAGGAGAGTGGGAAACTATTTATAAAAAGATCACCCTCACTATACCTGACTAGGATTCTAACCCCGATCTCCCGTCATCAGCAGGCCAGTCTAACACGAGTGAAACCTTTGACCAGTCGGACACTGAAGCAGATACTGGTTTATAAATACCGATTTCAGAAACAACATATTGGCCTATCCCCTCATTTCAAGGATTATTATTATTATTATTATTATTATTATTATTAGCACCGCGTCTTACTACCCATTCGGGTTATACGCACTTACGCTAATGTGTAATGGTAGGGTGATTGTGAGATGAAATGAAGGACCTACAGTTTAACGTGGAATCCGAACCACGGTGGCGGCCTGGCATTCCCCACATTCACAAGATATCTTGTCAGAGGTGAAGGGAGGGTTTGGTGATCAGATAAATCTGTGCCGGGACCTGGGATTGAACCCCGGCCGCCAGCCAGCACAGAAGTCTGACACCTTACCCCTAGACCACCAGGTCACCCACCATTTCAAGGACTTGCCAGCAATGTAAATTTTCCAACTACAAAAGTAAATAGTTTACAAAGTTTATTTTAAGCTTACATTATTTTCTCGGCCCGACAACTGTGTTGTGAAAAATCTTAAGTTTAATTACGGTATTCATAGATTTACAAAACATTGATAATTTTCAATAGAAATGTCCAAAAATGACAGAAAAACTATGCAAAGTATGGGAGGGAAAAAAACAATTAAAAAAATGAATGTCATATTATCAAAATCCGGGACCTGTTTTTACTATTTTAGGTATGTAACGTACACTTTCTAAACTGACTGACTATGTCAACACATGACTTATAAACTGGCTTAAATCTATGACAGACACAACACCCAACCTCCCGGACGGCCATATTTCACAAATGATAAATTTGGGCCATACTTGGAGTCGACCCTGATACACTTAGTTTAGTAGTCAGATTCAACACTGACTGAGCAAAGGTATCGGACTATGGCCCCGGTTCATAAGCTTTAAGAGGCGATTGTATATAAAATAAAACTTACTGTTTTTCCTTGAAAATAATATTTAAAACAAATTCTGGCACAATAATAAAATTTAATTTTTTAAAGTATTAATTAGTAAATTAAACCTTTATACTAGAGAGCGAATACGACACATTACACATTTTGTCAGTAATATGTTTTTGTGGTGGATGTCTTCAGAAAATATTAGAAGTGACCATTATCTAGTGATACTTGCTTTGTTCACTGGTTTGCCTCAAAATTATTCAAGAAGCGCCACTGATTTGTTATATCTAGTTGGGACAGACTAGCTCTAGTTTTAATTTACTTAAGTTAAATTTGACAGTTACATGTTGTTGTTTTTATAGTAGTCAAGTAAAGTAACAAATGGACCGTGGTATTTCCTTTGGTGGGCAGCAAGTGGCCTTTGGGTGGTATGTTGTGCGGGCTTCCCTTAGTGGTTGTACTAAGTGCTCTATTTCCAACGATTTGGTTACACAACCTATCTCCAAACAAATCCTGGTGGGTTTCCTTAAAATCCCCTTTCTTAATATTGGATGTGAGAAAAGGCCAGTGGTTTTTGCAGTTTTTATAGCAAAAACTTTTTTTGGACGAAATAAATAAAATATTATTTCAGAACAGACGTATAGTCTAATTTTCTTCACATGGTGATATTGGCAGTTGTTGAATATCTGTTATGAGTATAGTGGCATTAGATGAGAAACTTCTTAAATCAAGAGAAAAATTTGGCATTTAATTCTAGTACGCCCTTGATAGTTATTCAAGAAATGTTGAGGTCACCATGTAAAAAAAATTAAACTGTTTCTTTGGGAGAATTATTTAATTTATTTTGACTGGAAAAATGTTTTGCTATAAAAACTGCAAACACACTGAGCTTTTCTCGCGTCCCCTACATCCTCACCTGAATAGTTAACTCACTTCACGGATCTTTACTTAGATGGGTAATACAGCATGAACCAACGTGGTGCGGGCTTAATGCATTTTACTTTAAAAAAAGTGGGATCGAGACCTGATAAACTGCTTTTTAATATTAAAAAAAAGTGGGATCGAGTCCTGATAAACTACTTTTTAATATTTAAAGAAATAAAACAAAATTAGAAAAAAAATCTTAAAATGAAAAAGAAAATCCCTACTAAACTTATTCCAATTTCGTTTTTATCAAGTTAAGAATGCAGGGGACTACAGTTTGATACGTTTTTTGGTTTGAGTGTGATTGTGTATCTACCATCCCAGTAAATCCATCGTTAGATGGGATCTTAAGACAGTTATGTGTGCCTTAAAATACACCTTATCATCCGGTCCGTATAAATTGAAAAGATCCGCTTCTAAATTGTACTAGCTCTAAAGCATGACAGTACAAAATAATAGAAAGTAATGAAATATATTAGGATCATCATAAGAATAACCCTTTAAGTAATATAACAAATGAATGGGGAGTAGCCAATATTGACTCAAGGTTCCTATATTTATTTTACAGATGTCAACACTGACACAATCTGTCAAAATCAAACCTATCAGATCACCTCTCTTGGAGATCATAAGTCAAGTAATTGTATATCCTACATGAAAGTGAGTTTCTTACTATGTAAATCAAAATATACTAGTTGTTTACATGTTTACAACATTTTATAATTAATTTCAGGCACATACATCCGATCTTAGAATCTGTTTTTGAATCTGTCAGAAAATACAATAGTTTCATACCATCTTATATTTTACTTTTCAAAACTTGAATATTGTATCTAAAGCACAGCTCTAATATTTTTCTTTTTTGTTCAACCTTCGTTGAGCTATAGCCTACAGGCTTTACTATTCCGTGAAGTATCCTATGTTCCATAATAAACCCCCTTTCTTCTCCACTTTCCTAGGTTTCTAGTTAGACTTTTTTCTTGGCATGCTCTTTCTCCATTAATTCTACAAAGTCACCGCCTACAGGAAATAGATATATATTGACGGATAAAGTGTGAGAGATAAAAGGAGAAGAGGTATCGAAAGTGTGAAATAAATGGAAGAATGCTAAAGGGGGAAAAAAAATAACTAAGATAATGGTGGTCAGTTCTTTTCTGATATACTTCCCCCGTTTGGACTAGTGACTACACACACTAAACATTTATGAAAACATTTTAGAATTTTGGTAAGGAGAGTGTGTCTTTTAATAATTTGTTAATAAATTACACAGGAAGATTTTTATACAATATTTGTAGATTGTTAGATTGCAATTGTAGCGTAGTACGTGCTACAAGTTCCAGTACAATTCTACCCTAATTTTTACAACACCTTGTAATGCTCTATTTCACATTTCACATCGCTAGTCTGTAATTGTAGTTTTACGGTTCGATGTTAATTCCCCGCGGAGGGTCCCATATTTGTAACATTATTTCTCGCGTCCCTAGTACCGGCCTACTGTTCGTGCGGGGATAATTCGTTGAGTTTTTTTTATCAGTTTATAATTGAAATCACGTATATATTTTGAATGAAGTGTTTATTCAGCGTTATTGCTGTACCTGACACGATGGTAGCCGCACGCGCTGCTATTCCTCTCCTTAGGTAACTGAGATAATTAAAATATGATTAATACAAACGTGTATTTCATCTCGGAGAACGTAGGTCCTAGCTGCTCAGTGACCATTGCGTGAGTGTTCTCGTCTCCACCGTCCAAAGGGGTTGTTGACGAACACTTTGTTTCTGGAATGTTCGAATAACGTGATGCAACCATCCCTCATCTTTCTCCTTCTCTCCTTCTGGCTTGGATGGCCGATAGAGAGAGACAGAAGGCTGTAGCACCGCGTGGATATCTACTATGAATTTTGAATGATATTACGTTCGACAAGATATGATTGTCTTTATTAATGTTTAAAATAGAATGGTTACAACCTACCTATTTCCTTCTGAGAATCCTCAAACTTGATTCTCCAGTTCAATAATGTTCATGTTCAACGTTATATTGATTATATTCTAATGTTCCTAACAATTGACGCTAATCTACGGCGTGGAGAGCCATGCTTATAGTCCCGGCTGGAAATACAGTGGTGGTCACGATAAGAACCAGTCATCAGTAAACTAGTACTAAATGCACTTTTTTAAGAATAGCATACATATAATTATTTATAGTGTAAAAAACTTTACAGTTAGCTATTTTAAGCCAAATAGTTAGAACCGTTTCTTAATATACTAAAAAAAAAGTTATCAGTAAACTACCTTTAAACGAATTCTCCTCAAAAAAACATGTATACAGTTTTACTCCATTCACGGTAGGAATTACTCTCTGAAAGGTCTTTTTTCCTACCAATATCCTACTATATAATAGATTTATGGTAGGGAAAAAGGCCTTTCAGAAGTCAATTCCTACCGTGAACAGACAATATTTGTCATGTCAAAACATTCCACAAATATCAATTTTAAACAAAATCCGTATTAAAAAATATAATACTCAACAGTAAGGTAAATTGAAATAAAATGTAACAACTTTAAAAATGTTTATGTTTTTTTCCTTTGGAGTGACAGATTGTTTGTCTGACAGCTGATCCAGGCTTCTCTCATACGCTCTCCAAATAATGCGGGTGTTCTTTCATAAAAAAAAACAACGTTCCTCATCCCAATTCCTCTGATCCAGCTGTTGATAAACTTGGTACCCTCATCGGTGCTCACACAACATAAATGTAAGCCTAATCTGATCTGGTTTACCGGTGACAGAGAGGTAGAGGTTGGGACCACACTCAGGTATTCTGAAGGTGTTTATTTTATAAAGGGTTAACGAATATTCTCTCTCCAAAATGCGGTTACATTTATTATAAATTCTACCTTCCTCCCACCTACCTTATTAGCACCTCGGACGAGTCGAAAAAAAAACCTTACTGCTAAATATAATACGTAAAAATAAAATAAATCTAACATAAAGAAATAGGATTCATGATTAGAATGTCAGAATTCGCCTGGAGAGAGAATGATAAGCAAAACGTGTACCACATCGGGATTGAACCGCAACTTCTCGGTGGTATTAGAACCCACTAAACTATTCTGCTGACTTGATTGAATCTTGACATTTAGCTAAATTGTCCTTGTGTATAGTGAAAAGAGAGGTAGAAAAAAAATTCTATGCATACAATAGAATACACGGGACATAATACAAGCTTCAGCAATGCCCACAGATAGGCAACCCGAGAATCGAGCCAGTATGGCGTTTCGGCATGCCGCAGATACCATTGGAACACTGGTGGTATCGAACAGGGGGGGCGATCCGCGAATCATTTCGGAAGGGGTCATCCATAAACCACGAAACGTTGTTGTGAGAGGGGGAGGGCACGGGGCAGCTCTATTGTATTGTCTACATGATGTTTCATGAGATATGGTTGAAAAAAGGAAAGAAAACCTTAAAAAAGTGTTACGTAGCTTATGGATGACCCCGGAGGGATTTAACAACTTCTTACTCCAAAGCAAGTACACAAATTAGGCCTGTGAGCTTTCATTAGGTAGCCACACGTTTCGTAGGACGAGCCTTAGTTGGCAGTTCTACGTTCATGTACTCATACGTCAGGTCATGTGGAATGCAGCTGTGACCTTTGACTTGTATTATCAATACCTATAACATAATACTAATTATATAGTAAAAATATTGTTTACAGCAAAAAAAAAAGAAGTTATTTTCTTCCAAAACTCCACTATACTTTTGATGGAAGCCAGGTTGCCTACCAACAGGAGTGACAGTAGGATAAATGGTACGTTCTGTATGTGAGTCGTATTCACTTTTAGCTCTCTCTCTTTATAGAAGAAGCAGATAATGCGAGAACAAGAGACACAAAGAGACAGAAAATATGGTGGAACAATCCCCAACCTGCAGACTTGATCTGCCCGCAGCGCACGGGGACTGGTGGTTGGTAAAAGGGTTGGAGTGCGGCTGGGGAGGGGATGGGGTGTTAAGTCGGAGTACAAAGAACAAGGCCCGAGATACACAATCGGTTTATTAGAGCAGGTCAACACTTGAGCCTCTTGGCCTTTGTGGAATTACTGCTATATATTTGTCTGTGGGGGAGGGGTGATGAGCCAACATAGCTCCCATCGACCAAATGAAGGATTCCAGCATACAAGACAAACTTTACCATTTCTCCGGGAGCATGGAAATGACGGAATAAAAACAAACGTTGTACTTTTTTTTTATGGGACCCCCTCAAATTCTTTTGAAGATGGACATGCGTTAATGAGGGAGTGTAGGGGACCCGTGTGAATTGCATTTTTGCAGTTTTATAGCAAAACAGTTTTTTGGTAAAAATAAATCAAATATTCCTCCGGTAAAAAGAGATAGTTTAATTTTTTTGCACATGTTGATATCAATAGTCGTTGAATATAATTATGTCATGGGCATAACGGCATTAGTTGACAAACTTTTTAAATAAAAAGAAAAACTCTCATCATATTTAAGGGACCATTGACAGAGATTCAACAACTGTTGATATCACCATATGAATAAAAAATAATAATTAAATTCTATGTTTCTAATGAAGCAAAATTTGATTTATTTTGGCTAAAAAAATATTTCACTGTAAAAACTGCAAAATACTGCCCTTAGCTCACGTCCCCTACACTTCAACCTTAAAATTTCGCGGGGAGCGGGAAAATGTCGGAATGAAAACAAACGTGATATATTTTTATTTGATGAGACACTCTCAAATTCTTTTGAAGAGGGATATGAGCTAAGTTAGTCCATCCCCCATGGGTAAGGGGGTGTTCAAGTATTACGTAAGCACATTGTTGTCCCTTTTTAACCCTCCCTCCTCTTGTAAGAAAAACTAAGCAAATGCCTGACCCCCCGCTCTTGCTTACGTAAGATTTGCCAACACGAATCACCATTCTTTGTTTTATGCCATTTTACACATAGCCTGGACAGGTAGTAAGACGCGATGATAAAATAAATAAAAAATTAATTCAATTTATAAATTGCTGGTAATTATTGACATAGAAGTGTAAATTAATATTGTGAGTTAATTGGCAATTAACACTGCTATACAATTAATTTAAATTTATTTAACAGGTACAATTAAAACAAGTTATAACATTATAAAAGTTTAAAATTTTAAGTTAGTTTTAATTGAAATTATAAAATAGTATTATTAGTGAACACATGAATATTATATTTATATAAAACCACCCTAAACTCCATTTAATCCGATGACCACGTCTCAACACTTTCAATTATTATGTTATATTTGGGGGGGGGGCTTAGGTCACTCAAGATTTGGTTTATATCTATAGGCTTCTCCACTTCTTCCTCGTTTAGCCACTCAGCATCTTCATGCTCCCCGTAGTTTCCCAAAGTCCAAGCGGCTTGCGATGCGCCCTCCCTCAATTTTGCCCGTCTTTCCTGGTTTTGCGTAAGCATTATTCTGACCCTTACCCCCCCCCCCCCCCCATCTTAGCAAAAATAAGCAAGGCTTAGGCCTAAGACCCCTCCCACCTAAGGTGCCTACGTAATACTTGAATGTCCCCTAAGTGGTAATTGTGGCTTACCACATGTCTAGGGAACTTTATTTCGACATTTAACGGGTGCTGACACAATTTGTATACGCTTTTGTACTTCCAACTATTTTTCAGTATATTTCGGTATTTAGTATTAAGAATCCGTATCATATCCCGGATAACACCTAGCTCAAGTATTTTAAACAGCTCTAACCAGATGTCATGAGATTTATGTGTTACTTAGACAGTAAAATTTAGTCCATTGAAACTATTTTACAACATTTTTAATAAAATGCAACAAAGTTTTTTCTTAGCACCGCGTCTTACTAATCATTCTGGTTATACACTAATGTACTAATTACACTAATGTGTTAAGGATTAGGAGAGTTGAATTTAGATGAAGTGTACCTCATTTGCGTGGAGGGATAATATGAAACCATTAGGGGAAAAAAAACCTCAGTACAACTGACCGGAATAGAACTATGATCGCCCCATCTTCGACAGTTTAGTATACTGCGATAATAGCGCCTTAGACCATGTGGCCACCGAAGAGGATGCAACAAATGATATATTTTATTATTTTAGAATGAATAAAACCCTACTAAACTGATCCCAATTTCACTGTTGACAAATAGCTAATGCAGAAAACCGGACTTGGATACCTTCCTTAGTTTGAGCGTAGCTTGTTAATAACTATCCCGGTTAGTCGTTAGAGAGACAAGCTCTTAAGCGTGAGCTCCTAGATAAAGTAGTTTTTATTTCGTGTGCTTATAGAATATTTGTATTTATCAATATGATCAAAAGTAAACAAAAATATAATTCCTTAATGTGGACATTTTTTTAATCATAAGTGGTCGAATAGCAGTGATTTTATTGAATTTTCGACACTTATTGAGAGTTTTCTTTTTCCGCCGCGTCTTATTATCAGCTCAAATGTACTCCTGGAAATTATTTAACGCTTCCTCTTTTCTCTCCTTACTCTTTTTGGGCAAGGCATTTTGACTATTTTGACGTTTCACTCTCACTCTCTGTGTCTGTCCAATATGACGTTATAGCTCTCAACTTTTTATGTTTTGCATTAAATACAAACACGAAGTTTTTACCGTCTTACCTTGCGCAACAACTGTTTAAATGGAAACACCAACCTACAGGGTCGTATGGATTTAGTTCAGCGTATTCCTAAATTACAGGTAAAGTTTGTGTTTCGATGAGAGAAGGACTTGCTTTACTAATGAGTTTTAGCCACACAATAGTATTATTTGCAAATGTTGAAATAAGACTAGTCCCCTACCATTTCCAACCTTGCAAGAGGGGAATCGTTATTTTGTCGCAGAGGCAAATAGTACATAGCAGACCTCCCCTGGGCTTGTGGTTGTTTTTGTGTTCCTGAAGCGCTTACAAACAAGAAGAGTGGGTTGGATAGTGGAGGGCTAAAAGGGGTAAAAAAGGCCTCTATACTACCATTCCCCATTCATAATGCTGTACAATCAATGCGGTTCCATGAGGCTTACCCCAAAACAGACGGTTTGATTTATGCTCGCCACCCCCCCAAAAAAAAACTCTCTCGCGAGAAACTACCAGTAAGAGATGGGGAATTGTATCTTCTCGCATCTACTCGGAAATGAAATTACGGCTAAACTTGACCCCGTGAAATAATAACATGTTTTTACCCGTTGTTTTTTTGGCTCACTTGAAACAAGCTTAAGGCTTGGATGCCATATAAAAATTGAGGGTTAGCGTTAAGACCCAGAGGGCGGAGAGTGCATGTTATATATAATTATATAGGCCCATATATATGGGTTATTATATACATATATATGTATATATATACATACAGGATATTTTATATATATATATATATATATATATATATATATATATATATATATATACACACACACACACTCGCTTTGCTTGTTTTCTTGCAATTGGATATAAATTAATGTAATTCCAGAGCCGTTTTTGATAGGTCTTACCGATTAACCACAAGAGACCTCCAAAGAAAGGTCCGCACCGACTTTAAAGTTGCTCCGACATTTTGAATTTTTTTCGGGGGTTTAGAATTAATATTTATTTAACTTTTTAGAATTTTCCCGTAGGTTACAGGCTAAAATCTATAAGTTTACCAAATTTCAAGTTTCTATTTCATCTGGAAGTGGGTAAATATTAATGTCAGTGAGTGAGTGCAGCCGTGTGGCTTTATAGTAGTATAATATAACAAGAGCAAAACCAGTCAATACAGCTTATTCGTCTTGTTTCCCAAGGCCCTTGGCTCTGTCGAGTGCAAGTCTAAAATCTATTTTGTGGGTGGTGGGTGGGAGGGTGAAAGGCGTGGCGTGGTTTCACAGCCGACCAAAGTATCCTTCCGCGCCAAGAACAGATGGATCACGAAAACCGTAGATGGTGCTAGCTACCGGACAGGTCTTGCGGAAAAAATCATACGTTTGGAAAGATCAGTTTTCTCGAGAAGGAGTGACATTTTTATATTTTATTATTAATATTTTCAACACCCCTTCTAGGATAAGTATCGATGTTTATTAATTGTTACATTTTCTTATTTTTTGTTATGAAGCTGGCAATTTTTTATTGAAAAATGTCAATTTTATCGATATTTGAACACTATTTAAACCATAGAAGAGGTGTGTGTATAACAAGTATAACTTAATCAACATGCTTCTATCCTTGAACAATCCGTTTCCGAAAAGAAAATTGGAAAACAATAACCATTATTGAAGATAAATATTTGTTCCCATGGCTCTGCATTTCCACGCCGAATGAAAAGGACCAATCGCCTTAAAGAAGTCGGATCTTGTTGGTTGATAAATCATTCACGCGGAATTAGAACAATCTTTAAAGTCTTACTAGGCTCCTTTTTCTTTTCTTATTTTTACAATTATATTTAAATTAACCGTTAGTAGGGATGACTGACCTTCAAAAATACAGTATGCATTTATTAATGTAGAAAAATATCACCCGGTCGTGGGAATTGAACCCGGAACCCTGTTTGGACTGTTTACGATTTCTAATGCTATCTACATTACATTTTAAAACAAAGAGTTCACTTTTAATCTTATAATGGCGTATAACCTGAAAAGGTAGTAAGACCTGGTGCTAAAAAATAAAATTATAATACTTACGACCTAGTACCAGTATTGTTAGCACAATAACATTGTACAACAACCTAAGATATTAAGATAAGTTTGGCCTCAACAATTTGGCGTAGTAATAACCAAAAGAGTAGTTTTTAGGGCTAAAAACGCCTCGTGGGGCCTGTCTATAGTAATATGAAGTCGGCGCTATAGATTGTGCGTCGTCATTTTAGCGGGCGTCTCCTATAGGTCTATTATCATAAATATTGTGTAAGAAATGTTTGTCATGTATTACATTTCTATATTATTTTCAGTCATTTACAGTACATACTAGTTAAATTAAAAATTAAATTAAAAATCTTAATAGATTCAATATATAAGATTTTATAATACAACATCCTAGTAAATATTTTAAATTGAATCAAAATATCCACGTACCATTTATAAAGAACAACATGAAAGTAATTAATAGTATATTAATACTGAACCCATCATTACGATTTCTAAGTTTTATATACTGTTAAAATATTTCCACATAGTCATTTACAACTTTTAAACACTCACTTTGGTGGCCGCATGGATTAAGGTGCTACTCTCGCAATATACTAGAATTCCAATGACGGGGAGGTCGAGGTTCGAATCTCGGTCGGGTATGCCGAGGGTGGTTTTATATGAAATGGTTTTTCACCCTCTTACCACGCAAATTTGGGTACAATTTTCTCTAAATATAACCTTCCTAATCCTTAAAATTATTGGTATAATTAATACATAAGCGTATAAACTGAACGGGTAGTATGACGTGGTGTTAAAATAACAAACTTTTAAAAAGTAGGCTAAAGAATAAACGATGTTTCAGTTATGACGATATTATGTTGTGGGAAGAGCAAAAAGATATTGTGTAAAGTCAAGATTAAGTTTTTCAAGAAATTTTTTTTTGTCAGAAATATTTGAACTGCCGGAGATTGATAAAAAAAAAGAAAGAAAAAAAGAAGGAAAGTATAAGAAAATCCACATAAAAGCAAGAGCTGAACTTCTATTTCCGGAATACTTCCCACGCTAAAGAGAGACGAGTCTAAGAAACTTGGAGGATCACGGATGGAAGAGAAATAGAAAGGGTAAACGAAGCCAGGCGGTGGGAGAAGAATGAAACTCCCTCCCACATCTGCTCGTGCCAGAAAGGCCACGATCGGCTGAACAACTTAGCGACAGCCAAATGTTTCTGTTCTTCCCCTCACTACAGTTTGAAACGTGCTTGGCTAATATTTTAAATATCATGTAATTTATTAAAATATTCTTTATTCGAGTTTTGAATCTGTGACCTTTTTTTTATCACCGCGTCTTACTACCTGTTCAGGCATTACTAATACATAATAATTACTCTAATGGGGTAGGGATGAGGAAGGAAGGATTTCATACGTAATCTACCCGTATTTGCATGGAAGGAAAGTGGAAAACCATTTATGAAAAACCACCTTCAGTAGACCCGACCGGTATTTGATCCCCGATATCCCTGTTCGTCTAACACGAGAGTGACGCCTTATACCATTCAGCATTGAAGCTGGTTTGTGACTTATTGAGACTCATCAGCATCGGTGAGTCAGACGGACTAAATGTCAAACTCATCTAGTTTGTTTGAATGTGGGGAATGCCAGGCCGCCACCGTGGTTCGGATTCCACGTTAAACTGTAGGTCCTTCATTTCATCTCACAATCACCCTACCATTAAACATTAGCGTAAGTGCGTATAACCCAATGGGTAGTAAGATGCTGTGCTAATAATAATAATAATAATAATAATAATAATAATAATAATCTAGTTTGTTTTACCAGTTACGGGGGGTCGGGGTTTGATTCTCGGCTGAGTGTTTTAGGATATTTTTCACAATAATTGTTTTTCCCCTCTCTACATGCAGATGATGGTACATTTCCTCTAAATTATAAATTACTCATACCTACCCATTAGTGTAATTAAATGTGTGTGGCCAAGATGGGTAGTATGACGTGGAGGGTAAAAGATATATATTTTTTTACTATTTAAATTTGTGATTTTGAGATTCATTATAATGGTTTGAATCCGTGCATCGCATTTTAATTCCTGTCTGGGTCTATTTACATATTTACACTGATGTGTTAGGGCTAAGGGATGAATACTTTTAGAGGACTATTACCCTCATTTGGGGGAACGTGAAGTTGGAAACTCATTGGCTCATTGGGGGGGGGGGGGGGGGATGAGGGAATAGTAACAACTTAGTACATTTATCTAGGATCCTAACCCTTACATTTCCATCATGAGTGTTCTAGGCAAGGCCAGGCTGACACCATTATCCGAGTGCCCACTTGTGTGAATGTTGGTTTTAAACTTTAATAAATCTACTTTCAAATAACAGCAAAGTATTCAAAACAAATTTTCAACGCATCTATAAAAAAACTGTTCATGGTGCTTGAATGCATAACCAATAATTATCAACCATTTTATTTTGCCTCCTCACTCGTACTCACTTATACAAAGTATCTAAAAAGGTTAGTTTTTAAATTAATGAACTAATTAAACCTCTTCAATCTAGGGCTTAGTCGTACTAAAAGGTTTTTAAAACAAACTACTTAACTGAGGAAGTAACTGAGTTATTTTGAGTAAAACACTCCTTCAAGCATAATTACACATATTTATATTTAAAAAAAATCTTTATACATAGTTAAGCCCATTAAAATATTTTACAGACTTTACAAGCCACTTGGGCAAAATATATTTGCAGCTTAGATTTAAAAAGAGAGTTGAAGCATTAAAAGAATTATAATCTCATTTAAATAAAATTCCAGTACTTGTAGGTCTATATTTCTAAAAATAACTGATAAAAAACTGTGCTTGCAATTTTCTAATATTAATTTCAAATTAAGACAGCTTGGAGTAAAATAAAACAACAAACTATTATTAAATAATTTTGACTCTAACGTACACATTTAAAAACAAAAATAATCCCAAATATCGAGAAAACACAACACTTTTAGTGAAAATTGTCAAATCAAATGATAGTTATATTATTTTGTGCCCTCTAGAACTGTCATAGATATTATTATATTCGATAATATGAACCACCCACATTCATGGTTCTGAGGTTTAAGATGTCCCTCTCGCCTAGAATGTATTGATGATTACAGAAAAGTTTAGAAGCATGAAACTCAACTGGTTGAAGTGTGGTTGTTGTTTTTCACATGGGATTTATCATTTTAGGGCGTATAGCCCGACAGGGTTGACGTGGTGAAAAAAAAAAACACTATCACTATGGTTTTAATAATGCCTCTCCGCACTGATGTGGGTGCACTTCTTATAAACCAGTGCTTTTCAAATTGTGGTCCTCGGTCTTCTGGTAGTCCAGGGTGGTCCATCAAGTAGTCCTCAGGATCTCAGGAAGTTCAGTAATACAAATAAATTAAAGAATGTTGATCACATAATACAAACATTTGAAAAGCAAAAGATTAAATATGAAATATCCAAACTATGCTCTATTTATTTCGTTGGTAGACATATGTCACATAGAAAAGGAGCTCTGCACCATACTTAAGTTAACAAAATAATGTAAACAATCATTTATTAAAAAAAACTTTGAGGTTTAGAATGTTAAACATAATCAAACAAATACAGGTCTAAACCACAGGTTATTAAATTTTTTTCCGTGACCTTTTTACAGACAAAATTATTCGTGACCCCCGGAAAATATTGGTTAAGATTTTTTATATTATTGTTTCAGTCTTAGAGCAGTTTTATTTCAAACGACAATCTTCACATAGTTATTGAAAAAGTGCACAAATGAAGTTTTTATTAATATAATAACTATTTTTTTAATAATTTACAAACTTTCTACAATATATGAATACTATTGAAGTAAACCATTAGTTTATTTTAGTTAACGATACGAACTATTATTAGAAATGTGCTCATTATATAATTATGCAGAATAACGCTTATTTCTGCAATAAACTAAAATATAGAATGAAAGGTTGTGGTGTACTATAATTTTAATAGTTTATTAATACATATTTAATTTACTCGCGTCTGTAAATGTTTCATGTGACCCACACAATCTTTTTTCGTGACCCTCAACTTAAGAACCTGTGCTCTAAGCCAGTAGTATTCAACTTATTTGGTTCGCGTACCCCTATATGTATAAACTGTGGTTTAAACTGCTTTAGGATCCGCGTGGAGGGTAGGTTGGGGAGCATGGATGCCACATAGCGGGAGCTTGCGTGTTACTACTATGCAAGCATAATCAGTGACTGTCAGGAAATCTGGCAACGTGCATCGGTTGCTATGACAACTATCCTTCACGGATTGGTCGAACATGTGGCGAGCCTTCGCTCTCCGCTACGGCTACGCTGACCTCAATCCTAAAGCGGTTTTAAAACGCAGTATAACTTATTTTCAACTTTGTACCCACAAATATGTTGGTGCATAGTGTTCGTTCTACACATTCTTTAATCAACTCATAAGATAAACTACATCCAAAATAATGAGAAATATACTGTATACATTTAAATTTTTATGACTCCCCTAAGACGTATTTGCTTACCCCAGTTTGAATACCACTGCTCTGAACTACCCTAGTCATCGCTACATCCCAGATAAAACCATTAATATCCTCAGTGTTAGATGCTGTAATTAAAAACAATTAATATAGTAATAAAGTGTTTCTAAGTGACATTTAGTTGAAATTGAGGAAAACATATAAAATACTAGAAACAGTTAAATTATAGCATTACCTTTCAAGATGGCATCTTTTAGTTTGAAGGATGCTGTGTCTCATCTTGTTTTACGCCGCGATGCCCTACACCACTACACAAACGACGCTTTTATCGACTGGAGCGCCACCAAGAAAAGCAAGCAATCGATTTAACTTTGTAGAGAATTACCTTACGAGAGAGTTGGCTCAGGTGAACTAGGTTTGTATGATGCCCTAAGGCTCTTGATAGTCTTCGACTGTCTTGACTATAGCACAGCTGATAATATTCCTTTGCTCACGTTTGACGATTTGTTCTCCATAACTACATTTATTTAGGCCTACCTAAAAACTCTCTAAGAGTGATACACAAACACATATAATATTTTATCAAACACTTCGGCGTTCTCCGAGTTACTTTTGGTAGAATTTGTTCAAAAAATGTTTTGAATTCAGGACAAAATTGGTAAAATTTCAGCTATCACATATTTGATCTAAATAAAATATAATAATACATAGTTGTTGATCTTAAAACAATTTGACAACTATTTTTATAAATCGAAGCGTAGATTACATGTAGAAACAACATATTTCTTCGGTAATAAAACAAAAGTCATGCTATTTACCTTTCTTAATACTATCTGGTTCTCCAAAGAATACTTTGAAGAGCACTTCTCATGATGCAAGAACCAGGGCTGCCACTATTTTCTTAATAAAAGATTCTAGTGTTTTCTAAGTTTTACAGATGGAATTCCCAATTTTTCGGACACCTTAGAGCAGGAATCGGTAATATTTTTGTACCACGCTTGACTTACAAACATATTAAAGGTCTGCGATCATCAATCATTTCGCCACTGTACTTTGATTTTTTCTTTCGTTCATACATCTTATATCTATCGTTTAAAATATAACTTCCTCAAATAATTATGTATCCATCTTTCGAGAAAAATATATTTTTTTTAATAAATAAGATATATATTTTCATACTAAACTGTTAAATGTTCTTATAAAAAATATCTATTATTACCTGTTTTAGATTATTTTGACTACACTAAAATATTATTTGAAAGTACACTAATGTACATATTACAGAATTTATAAGACTCAAAGAGCGACTTATAATGACGATGTAGTTTTCTTACGCGATCGACAGAAAATTTCCACGAGATCGATCGGTTGATCGTGATAGACTAGTTGCTGACCCCCACTTTAGAATATTAATATCTTTAAAAATTAAATTAATTCTTTTTTAAAATGGGTCATGTAATATTTGTCATTTAGAACTGGATAATTTGGCCTGAATATGGAAATATAGATCTTATGTAGTCGTTACGCAACCCAATATTTCAAAAAGATAAAAAAGGGAGAGTTGGAGGGTGGGAAAAATAAACAGCTGTTAGAATTAGCGTGCTTAGTTTTTCAGTTCATTTATTTTTCATTGCAAAGGCCCATGAGTACTCGCATTTATTTAATTGTTTCGATTTCAGAATTAATATTTCTCTAACTTTTTAGTTTTCTTTTGATGTTGTGAAACTGACTGTATTTTTTTATACCAGACACAAAAAAAAAACTCCCAGTATTTTCCCGGTTCTTGAGGTGGATGGCAACAATACGTATTTATTCCATTATAAATACAATATAAATACAATACGCAAACATCCGAAATGCTATTGATAAGATAAACAATTTCATCGTCTTTCGTTTCGAGTGACTCAGTCCGACCGACTCTGTTTCATCCAAAGGTTTGCGAAGCCAAATAACACAACCACCACAATAACAAGAAGCGCCACTTCCGCTGTGAACAGAGAGAGAGGTATAACGACTGCAATCAAACTTGGGTTAACTTTAAATAAATAAAAAAACAACCAGATCAATCAATACTTCACTTGAAATACAAGTTAAGTGATCTACCTTTACGAGAACTGGGGTACCCGAAATGTTTCACAAGTTTTATATGTCAATCATTATGCAATGCTCACGTGTGATGAACATAGTTTATTATTATTATTAGCACCGCGTCTTACTACCCGTTCGGGCTATACGCACTTACGCTAATGTGTAATGGTAGGGTAATTGTGAGATGAAATGGAGGACCTACAGTTTAATGTGGAATCCGAACCACGGTGGAGGCCTGGTATTACTTACATTCACAAGTTGTGATTAATACACGTCTTGTCAGAGGTGAAGGAAGGGTTTGGTAAACAGATAAATCTGTGCCGGGACCGAGGATTGAGCCCCAGCCCCTAGCACAGAAGTCAAACACCTTACCCCTAGACCACCAGGTCACCATGAACATAGTAGAAATTAATTCATTTACTGACAGGTCAGTTACGTTGCCTTTGCTTGTCGCGGTGATGGTTACTTTTTGTAACTAAGAATAATAAATTATTGACTTGGCAAGTTATTGCACACGTCGATGGGTACGTTGGAACGAAGGGCTCGTCTAGTTTGCTGGGGGTGGAGAGGTATAGGGTTCGAATCCTAATTGGGTGTATTGAGGATGATCCTATATGTTTTTCCTCTATATGAAAACTCGGGTACATTCCCTCAAAATTAGTCTTTTTTCTTTAGTATCGCGTCTTACTACCTGTTCAGTTTATACGTATATGTACTAATTATGCTAGTGAGCTAGGGATTAGGAAGGTTGTATTTAGAAGAAATGTACCTGCATTTGTCTGGATAGAATGGTAAATCTTTTAGTTAAAACCATCCTCAGTACACCCGACCGGAATTCAAACCACGATCACCATGTCATCGGCAGTTTTGTCTATTGAAAAAATGACGTATTATAAGACCATTTTATGTGGCCATCGAAGCGGGTGAAATTTCACTTTATTAAAACATATTTTGTTAGTATATATATATAAACTATCACCGCCTCTTAATACTGGTTCCGGTTGTACGTATATATGATAATTACATTGCCAGTAACAGGTAGGACGAGGCTCGAATCTTGGCCGGATGATTTTCCACATTTAAATCACTTGTTTTTAGGACAAAAATTCATTCAAATTGATTTGAAAGTTAGGTTTGAAACTAATATTATCGACTATATGAGAAAGTATGTACTCCTACTATTGTTTATTAATTTTTATTATAATGTTAAATACTAGATTTGGACGACGCCCAGTGTTTCCCCTAAGCCTCAGCGAAAGCGCCTGGCCGGCTCGCGGAAGATTTTCTCCCGCGGGAAAAAGTAGTTCGGGTAGTTGACGTAAGGACCTAATATGGTGTACATGAGGCAGCCAAAGTTGTTTTGTTAAGTGAAGAGGGTGAATGGACCCCCCCCCCCCCGACTGATGGTGAAAATTAGTGCCGATCACTCTAGTTCATTTGGGCAACAATAAATTCAATGTTTTGTGTTTTATTGAAGTAAATGTCCCATGTTATCTGGAGTTATACAAGTTAAAAAAATACGAGATTACATTAGAAAAAATTGTAACAGTAACCAACATTTAAGCTTTCAAAAAACCTGTTTATATACATATTTAAAGGATCTCCTTCGGAACAGTGTAGGCACGAAACAGATAGTATTTGGTTTTCTCAAAAAATGTTTACGTCAAAATAATACGAAACAAACATTCTACTATGGATAAAAGAGGTATGAGTATGTACGATGTTGTTATGTTATTTATGACAGTGGAAGAAACTGGCTGCCTAGAAAAATATTCGTGAATGAAAAATACATATATGTATGTTGAAGCCAAAGTCAGACATTTTTAACAGTGTCATGGAGGATGCATCTTCATATTGGGTCTGGATATACTCTAGAACTTATCTAGAATTTGTGTTCGACCGTCAGTCACTTTCCCGAAACTAATTTGTGTAAGTTAAAATAAAATAAAAACCATAGGTATTTCGAAATCTATATATGATATTATAATGAATATTATTATCAAATACTTATTAACTCCCCCACACCGGTAAGCGCACCGCCAAAGGCGTAGTCTCATTTGTTTTACAGGTTATGTGGGGATTCGGGGTTTGGATTGGGTCTCGGCCGGATGTATTGTGGTGATTTACACTTAATATTTTCCCACTTTCCCTCCACGAAAATGCAGGTACAATTTCTCTAAATTTAACATTCCCCATTTTACACAATAATGCAATAGGAAAACACGAATGGGTAGTAAAAAGTGGGGAATGGACTAAATCATAAATAGATGATTGTGTGCACAAGTTTCTAAGTGTATCGAATAGATTTACCTACTAAATATTTTTATAGCTATGGGTCAGTTTCATAGTCAGATCGAATTCTTCAAATATTTGATAATTTTGATAAGGGATTTACGTACGGTTATTATTTATGAAATGTATATTTTAATTAATATTAAGTTGTAGGCCAAATGATAATGTACAAAAGCAGGGGTTCAAAACAGACCCTATAACAGGGGAAATTTGCGTGACCCCCCTCCCCCCTCCCTCCTCGTTGTTCTACTCGACTTCCTTGGCGGCAGCACCTTATTTGTTTGGGGGGGGGGGGAATTCTCCCCATCCTTTTTACGATATTCTTGCTCGACTTAGGTTTATACATTTTTATAAATCTTGTGGTCACTTTTAAAAAACAAAACATATGTACGCCAATGCATATGTAACTGAACAATGAAATGTTACGCACAAGATAAGAACCTTGAAATTAAATTTGGACCTAATCTCTTCACATGTCAAATTTAATTTCAGTACAAAAATAAATAAATTATGTGAAGCTTCCAAACATCTCGAAACGAAGAACCAGTGATAGATTTGTGATAAGTGCCAGTAAGTTCCTCCGGATGAAACCCTAGCTGGTGGGCTGGCATCGCACTATTTCTTAGAATGGATAAGCTGACTATTTACGATTTGATTTTATATTTTATTTTCTTCTACTACAATATTTTTAATTTGTTAACCTGTATCTTGAGCCTAGAATATCCGGGCCCAGTACCATGATACCACTAGCCCCGCTCCCCTCGTGGCGAACCTGCTCAGAAGAACTTCAACTCGTTCTCTATTTAAACACAATACGATAGTGTGACTCTTCTAGTTTAAAATATCCAAAATACAAAGCTCATAGCTCATTTGCCACGCTTCGAAGAATTTCTCAACGAACTATAAGATCAAGGGAAATAACTCTGCTTCACGCCCTTTAGTTATTGAGTTCACTTAAGTTTCACACCGATTGCTTCGGAGCAACAAATTTGCAAAATTAATTTGCAGACACGACGATAAAATCATTGCACATAACTTATATTCGTTCGATGGTATAACTATTGCTAAACAATTTAATTCAATTTAATATGATTTTTTTATTTTAAAAGTCTTAGAAAAATATCAGTGTAAAAAAAATAAAATATATATATATATATATATATATTGTTTAGGCAATATATGGTGTATAGTGATGATAATATTAATAGTTTCAGTTTAATAGTTTTAATATTTGTTTTAGCAATAAATTTATAATTATTATACCTAATTTAGTAGAATTTTATGAGGATGGGTTAGCCTCGGTTCAGGTTTACATATACGTATATTTAACATATATATAATATTATAATATTTATAATACAACACACACATGATGTACCGTAAAATGTGGCACCCACCTCAGGTAGACAGGAGAACCAAAATTTATAAAAAAAGTTCATATAAACATTTGTCCCATTTGACCTTTTTTCCAAGTCATATTCATGTTGGTAATCCAGTATGTGGAGCTGCTTAAAATTATAGGAAGTACTCTTTAAATTGAAAAATGACACCTGGACATGGGAATCGAACCCGGGACCCTTTGGATTATCACACCAGAGATCCAAGGCTCGATTCCCGTGTCCAGGTGTAATTTTAAAATTGAAATAATGATGATATTTAGATGCGGCTATAAACGTAATTAACAAATATAATAATCCACCTCAGTGGCGTAGTTGGTTAACGCACTAGTTTCGTGTTGAGCCAGGCTGCCGAGGACAGGGAGACTGAGTTCTAATCTCGATCGGGTGAATTGGGGTGGTTTTTCTTAAATGGTTTTCCACTCTCCTTCCACGCAAATTGCGGGTTCACTTCCTCTAAAATTAAACCTTCCCAATTCCTAATTCATTAGCGTAATTAGTACTTTAGGGCATAAACCTAACGGGTAGTAAGACGCGGTTCTAAGCAAATAAAACCAATATAATAGCAACGATACTTGATCCATCATTAGAGGAAGTGCTCAAAAAGGCCACTTTTGGGCTGAATACAAGGCATTCAGAAGTGTCGTAGAGTGCTGCACTCTTTCAAAAATACATTCCGTTGCAACAATTGCACTCAGATGAAGGTGTTCATTTGAACATTTCCTAAAGTGATGGAGTATATAGCCTGGTTATTATATTTGTTAGCTATGCTTGTAACCACATAAATATTATATTATTTCTATTATGGTAAGCAGTTTCACATTACTGGGGTTCAATTACGGGGTTATACTGTAATTAAAAAAACAGGGTCAAATAGGACACATCTTTATATGATTCTTTCGTTGTTTTTGAATCTCTGGCTACCGCTGAAATGGGTACCACATTTTAGGGCACACTCTGTACATATACAATTTGCGTGCTCTAATTTTTCCTTTTAGCACCGCGTCTTACTACCGTTCGCTTTATACGTTGCGCTCTAATTCACGCTTAGTCGTGGGTAGTAAAGGAATTAAAACTGGCAAATAAGTTGCTGTCGTACAAACTAACTCACTATTTTCTCCATAACGTCTTACTACCCTCTGGGCTATAAGCATTTAACCACACAAATGGGTTAGAGATTATTGAGGTAGCGTATTAGAGGAATTGTACACTTCGTTTACCCTGAAAGGTAGCAAGCAAGCTTACATTGTTTCCACTTTGATGCATATTATATAATAGTGTCATGGTATAACCTTTCAAGGTAAGCCTGTAAGCTTTCACCGTAAACTGACTGTACACGCGAAGGGGGTGGGGGAAACTACTTAGAAAACAGTATTGATTACACCCAGCCGGAATTCGAACACAGCGCCTCTTTACCGGCAAACGCATCATATGACCTTTACCTCTGAATGCGGGTTTTATAGTTTTTAGCAGCATGTTTATTGGATATATAGTTAAAAAAAAATTCTGTTATAGCACCGAACCAAAACATTAATAGATTAGTTGTAAAACTTAGTGTGTATATAACATTTAATAATAGGCCAATGTTATGTATTTTATAAATTCAACGTTGATTGTCTAGCTCACAAGAGATTGTCGTTATATAAATATTGCGCTCGGTACCATGTTACATTTTCTTGAGGAATGAACTACTGCATTATTTATTCTAAGTGCTAATCCATTTACCAACCCAGCTCCTATAGTGCATATTAAAAGTTCCCATTTATTCTCATTAAGTTAATTATACTGCTGCATCTACATATGTTCTACAAAGTGTTTTTGTAGCTTGGCGATCTAATGAGTTTAATTAGGTGTCCAGATAGTTGACTAACATGATAATTAGAAATGTGCATGCGACAAAGACTCGTGGGGGTGAAGCTTACAAAGTGATTAATTGAGTGGTTCATATATAATTAATGAATAGAGCACACCATAAACAGCTTCATACGTCTCTGTGTCTGTCTGACCCTCTCTCTATTTCATTGAGTGTGTGTGTGTGTGTGTGTTATAGAGGAAGGGTAGATGGGTCGGATTTAAGAGGAAGGGTATTCATAAAGACATCTGTTTAAACTGTAGAAACGTCATTTTGAAGCGGACCTGTACGAGATGAATGAGAGCAGAGGTGCTATCTTCGTCTGCAGATTGGGGTTGGAAATGAAATGGGATTACGTGCATTTCAGAGTGAAACAAGCGATGATTAGGTAGCTGAAGAGACTAGATCTGTACTGCGCGTCACATTTTTAATATACTGATCAACAACAACATGGGTATCTTCTAAAATCAAAATAATGTTGTCTTAAATTAGTAGCTTATTAATCAGTCTAGCGATATGCATAAAGTTCATCTTTTTTTTGCACCAAACCTTACTTACTACCCGTTCAGGCTAAACGCATACGTATTAATTACGCTAATGTTCTAGGTAGGTAAAGGTTGAATTTAGAGGAAGTGTACATGCATTTTGTAAGAGGGCAAGTGGGAAAACCATTAGGGAAAAAAAACTTTCCATACACACATTATGATTCAAACCCCGGTATTCTCGTTTAACTGACAGTTTGCTGTGAATTACTCTTAGCTATGCGGCACCAAAATAATTAATGTTAATCTTTAATTTCATTCCTACTTCTTGTTGAAAACTCATTCACAAATTATTAGTTAGTGTGGTTTCCATTTATTAGACACTAGCCGTATCCACGCGGAATAAACGTCAGGCTCGTTCAGTCTGGTTCAACCTGGGAGGTCTGAGCTTGAACCTCAGCTTAGTGATACTGAGGGTGTTTTTTCATAAATGGTTTCTCATCTATCCTTCAATGCTGGCACTTTCCTCTAAATAATACTTTACTCAGCTCTCTCACATCAATGTAAATATAATAATAGGCTGGACGGGTGGCAATACATGTCCAAAAAGCATAAATTCTACACTAAAAGGTTATTAAATTTAGGCTTATAGTTTTGATTTTGATATTCATAAGGTAAGTATTAAAAATGATTGACGTGATATTTATCGTAACCTAAATAAATATTATATTAGATTGTTGGTATACCTGACTGTCTAGCCAGAGATGCCAGGAATAGAAATAGATTGTGTGACCTGGGGGTATTTTCCCACAATTTAACTGCTCATTATTAGTGCGTGTAACCCGAACGGGTAGTAAGACGCGGTGCTAATAATAATAATAATAACTGCTCATTATTGTTTCACGATAATATGGCGCAATTAATTTCCAATTATGTTACTTTATCCACAAATTATTTACATCAGCATTATAATTACTAAATCAGATGATAACATAGAGTTGTATGAATTTAAACTTGGGTTAAAAGTTCTTTTATAATCTGAATGCCATAAAAATAGCCTTCTACATATTATATATAGATATATATCTAAACTCTGCACTAGCCAGCATTGACAAAATCAAATTGAAAGTACTTGCTTGTATAAAGAACCCTTAAAATAGTTTTCTTGAGAAAATTAGAGCTACCATTTTGTTTGCAATGTTAAACAATACCCGATTGACAAATTTTATTATTATTATTATTATTATTATTATTATTAGAAGCACCGCGTCTTACTACCCGTTCGTATTGTACGCACTTACGCTAATGTGTAATGGTAGGGTGATTCTGAGATGAAATGGAAGGACCTACAGTTTAACGTGGAATCCGAACCACGGTGGAGGCCTGGCATTCCCCACATTCACAAGATGTCTTGTCAAAGGTGAAGGAAGGGTTTAGTAATCAGATAAATTTGTGCCGGGACCGAGGATTGAACCTCGGCCCTAGCACAGAAGTCCGACACCTTACCCCTAGACCGCCAGGTCACCCAAATTTAATCAAAATCGTCTTTGTGAATTATGAGTAAAAATTATTTTATCTGTTTTTTTGACCTTCAGTAAACTAGTTAATTTTAAGGTTAAATATATATTTCCAAAAACTCCATGGAGTACAATCAAAATAATTCTCTCTTCGAAAGGGGTCGACAGAAACTCAGAAGTCTTTACACCTGATTATATTTAAGAAATTTGTCTTGAAGTTTAGTGCTCTATTAAATTATATACTCCGGCTATTTAATATACCGAAGACACATCTTCCGATTTCTTAGAGATTATAAGCGTATCGTTGTAGTGTATCTGTAAACTTTCACGTGGAATGTATTCGAAATTTATTGAGCACTAAAACTTTATGAAACGTATCTTCACTCGACTTTCTAGCTAAAAGTTTACTCATCAATAGATGTGAAGTTTTCAGAGCTTTTGAGATGTCATGGTTAAAATTTAAGTAAAACGTACACTTTTCCCCGCCGTACAACGATAAGAGCTTTTAAAGGACCCCAGCTCACTTTCAATTCTATAGCTCTCTTCCAGCTCCCACAGCTCTCTTACAACTCTTTAGTTCTCTCCCAGTTCTCTATAACTCCATCCCAGTTTTCTATAACTTTCTCCCAGTTCTCTATAGTTCCCTTCCAGTTCTCTATAGCTCCCTTCCATCTCTCCAGTTTATTCCAACCTAACAATATGGCAGGGTCGAATCAACCTTTTTAATTTCTTAGTAAACGTACATATATACAGAGTATTTCTGGTGGAAATAAACTTTTAGAAAGTACTGTCACAGTTGACATTGATAACATTTTACTATAACTTATTGTTAATATTATTTTACGCGTATTGGTACTGTCCAACAAATGTGACAGCTGTAGATTACATGAAATTAAGTATAAATAGCTTTATATGAATATAGTTTTATAATAGCTTTGGTGACTATCAATAAAGCGTCTTCCCGTCTGAAACTGACTTTAGACCAGTCGTATCAAACTCCAAACTCCAATCCCAACCATCTGAAGGATCAGATTCACAAACTCGAGGCGTGTTGAGGCCACAGTATATAGAATCATGTTTACTTAAATACATTATGTTTTTTTTTTCCAGATTATCTTACTACCCGTCAGACAATCCACATTTAATCACGCTATTAAGTATGAGATGAAGATATAATTTGAAGGAAATGTAACAGTATTTGAGTTAAGGGAATGTGGGTAACCATATAGTGAAAACCACCCTCCGTATATCCAGCTAAATTCGATCCCTGACTTCACCAACATTAGCAAACGAGATCATACAATCTGACGTCTAATCCACTGCCCACCGATGTAGCTATATATTAATTATTTGATGATATGTATTTAAAATCATAAATGTAGCTTATATTAAAAATATTTAAAAACTTAAATTTTACCAGATGTTTAAATGGCTTAACGAAATATTCGAAACAGTATTTATTAAATTATGAAAATAAAAATTCTCCAAATCAAGTATTTAAAGTGATTCCAAAAAAGAGTACAGTTTGAACCAGTTTTATGTGTTTTTTTGTTTGACTGCAAGCCAGATAGTAGTATACCATTTTTGGAGACAAGCGGGCTGATCGGATACGTCTCGCGAGCTGGATGTGGCCCGTGAACCGTGGTTTGGCGAACCCTACATTAGACACTATCGAGCATAAAATTAGACAACTTTATATGTGACATTTTAGTTTTAAATATTAAAAAAAATACACTCCGGGATATTTGCCGTTCTAAATAAATAGGGTCGGGTACATTAAGGTAGAATTGAGAGAAAACGTAACAGTATTTGCGTAAAGGGTTAGTTGGAAACCATTTAGGGAAAAAACCCACCCTCAGCACACCCGTCTGAAATCCGAAATCCCTACCTCATCGTCAGTGGCAATCACGAGCATCGTTAATCGTATGAGGGATAACGTGTTTGTGGGGGAGGGGGGGGGGAATCCGAGGGGTGTCAGGGTCACCCTACCCCTACAATAATTTGCTCAAATGGGACACTCTTTAATTACCATAAAATAAACAGTGAATAGTTTTATTCATAAAATTAATCTATGTATAAATCAATGCTCGTTACGACCCCATATTCAAGGATGTAATAGAATTTGATCTTTTTCTCCTAATTTAAAAAGTTTCTCACCATATTCTAATATGCTCGTGACAAATTATATTCAATATTGTTAAGTTTACTATGTGTAGAAAACTAAACTCTTTGTTTATACTGTACAAAAAATTTGTTTCAATATAAAAAAAACTCTGTAAAAACTCTGACTTTTCCTCACATTCCTTTCCATCCCATCTTAATATATTATATGAAACTACTGTTCGTACTATAAATCTATAAAATAAGCAAATAATGACATGCTACGCCAAGTAAACTTCTCCAAGCAAATTGTACAATTCAAGTTTTTCATTCGAAAACAAATGAGAAAACCAAACGTTCTTTAAATTTACGCCAACAAGTATAAAGCTCTAAGGATTAGTATTTCCAACCACTATTGAAGAAAAAAAAAACCAATAAAAACCACGCGATTTCTACATTTTGTAAAATAGGGACTAAGCTTAGAAGTTGAAGTTAGTTAAATACTTTAGCTAGAATATTTGTTCATTGTTTCTGGTCGAGGGGAACGTTCCCTGTTGGTTTGGTTGGTTTTGATGAGGGTCGGAAGGGGAAGAGGGAGGGAGAAGCAAAGCGTGTGAAGCGAGGGATCAGGTGGATGGGGGAAATGTCAAGGGTCTTATGCAATCCTACAGTCACCACATTTTAAGTACACACACAGATGTACACACGTATTGCAAATAAGTTGGAACACACACACACACACATATATAATTTATGCGTGACGCTTGCCTCAGTGTTCTTGAGGAAGAGTGCTCGAATCAGGACACGATGTTCATAGGTTTAAACCCAGCCGGGGTTGATAGATTTATCTTGAGTGATAAAAATCCGTAGCAAAACTTCCTTCGGAGGGGGAATTAAAACCGTCGGTCCCATGTCAATTATGGCAGGTAAAAGAACCCTGGAAGATATGTGAAAATACCTTCAGCGGCAAAATTTCGTTCTCGCCCATAGAAGTCCTCAAGTGTTCATATAATTATTCGGTTCAGAAAGTTTACATTAAATACCTCAAATAAACGTGGAAAAAAATGTATGCATAAGAACCTGTATATTTCTCCCCCTACGGCGTTTCTCTACCAATTTGAACACTATACCTATTTAACTATGCTGATGAGGCAAGGATGCTGATGCTAGTATTTGGCGTAGAGCTAGTTAAATCTAGTTTAGACTAGTTAAAACTCATTAAAACTTGTTTAAACTGGTTAAAACTGGTTAGAATTTGTTAAAATTTGTTAAACCTTGTTAAAAATGGTTAAAAATGGTTAAAACTGTTTAGATCTTATTAAAAGTCGTTAAAACTTGTTAAAACTCTTTAGGACGGGTTAAAATTGGTGGAGAGAAAGTGAAAGTGAAAAACCAATAAGGAAAAAACAGCCTCAGTACTCCAGACTGGTATTCGAACCTTGGTCTCCTCGTCATTTGCAAACCATACAAGATTTGATTAATATTTAGGACGTTTGGATGTTTTATTTTCTTAATCTATTTGTACACATTTTGCTGAGGATGGTGGTGTATTTTTTATTTGTTTGTATTTTGTTGTAATGTAATCTTACCCGTTCGGTTTGTTCACATATGTACTAGTTAAGATAGTTTGTTAGGGGTAAGGAAGGTTGAATTTAGATGAAGAACAAACCAATAAACAAATAAATAAATGTCACAAACACGTATCCACAATTTTAGTAACTAAGATGTATTGGGTTGGTGGAGACTCCCCCCCCCCCACACACACACATACATATATATATATATTTATCAAGGAGCCTCATAAACCAATAAATCTTATTTGCGTGTTTGTGACCTTTATTTATTTGTTTATTGGTGTATTTATGTATCAACTGAACCTAAAGACGTAGTTAGCATCACAAAAATCCACACATTTAAACATTTAAAGTTGGCAACATTTAAAATATAAATAATTTGTGAAATATATCTTAGCCTTTCTATGAAAATATCTGGGCTTTCCCCCAAATGTTTGTGACTTTCCGGTCCTTAAAAAAATATAAAAATTTGACGGTCCATTAATTAGAAAAGGCTGGTGGTATTCACTGAAATACACCAGTAGATCTGCCCCCCCCCCTCCCTTCCCCCTGTGGGACCATGTTGAAGTTCTCGCGAGACAATGACAAACATAACAATATGTCCTACGTGGCGTGCCTTACGGAAATAAGACTAAGCACCCTCTTAGAGGTTTGTCAGGGGTTTATGAAGTATCTATCCTTCGTTATCCTCACGAGGACCTCAGGACAACAAGACGCAAGAATAAAGTCACCCTCTTTCTCTTTCATCCCCTCCTTCTTTCCCCCACTAAGGCCCGTATTGTTAATGGAGACAAAGGGTGCAAAGTGGTGCTTCATTTGACTTGGAGAAAAGAGTTGTCCAGAGTACTCCATGAATAGGAAACATGAAGGATTAAAGTGGAAAGCTAACATTGGGGTCGACACGTTCTCAAACCTGGAGGATATTTTCTTGACGAATCTAGGAAAATAAAATAAAAATACCCCTTTGGAGTTCAACTTGAATCATAGATTTGAGGAAAGTTAGAGGCTGTCTGCTAAAAAAACTTTCAAAAGCTTATCTTTAACGAAAATTAATTAGGAAAAAAAAGTGTAGATAGATAATATGTA
>JBCFYV010000003.1:24669479-24692736 GCA_039000515.1 Timema cristinae | reverse complement strand
CATTTTGTTTGTAAGTTAAACAATACCCTTTGAAATTTTTTTTTTTATTTATTATAATTATTATTATTATTATTTTATTATTACAGCAGCACCGCGTCTTACTACCCGTTCGTTTTTGTACGCACTTAGCTAATTTTAATGGTAGGGTATTCTAGAAAATAAGGACCATTTTTTAAAACGGGAATCCAACCAGGGTGGAGGCCGGGGCATTCCCCCACTTCAAAGTGTTTGTAAGGGGTGAAGGAAGGGTTTAGTAATCAGATAAATTTGGCCGGGACCGAGGATTGAACCTGGGACCCTAGCACAGAAGTCCAACCCCTTTACCCCTAGACCGCCGGGGAACCCAAATTTAATCAAATCGCTTGGAAAATTTTTGAAAAAAAAATTTTTTTATTTTTTTTTTTGACCTTCAGTAAACAGTTTAATTTTAAGGGTTAAAATATATTTCCAAAAATCCGGGGAAAATCAAAATAATTTTCTTTCGGGGGGGTCGACAAAAACTCAGAACCCCTTCACCTGATTTTTTTAAAAATTTTGCTTAAATTTTAAGTGCTCTATTAAATTAAATTAACTCCGGTATTTAAATCCCGAAGACACATCTTCGATTTCTTAGAATTTAAAGCGATCGTTGTAGTGTATCGAAAAACTTTCACGGGGAATTATTCAAAATTTTTTGAGCACAAAAACTTTTTGAAACGTTCTTCACCGACTTTCTACTAAAAGTTTATCATAAAATAGATTAAAGTTTCAGAGCTTTTGAGAGTCATGGTTAAAATTTAAGTAAAACGTACACTTTTCCCCGCCGTACAACGATAAGAGCTTTTAAAGGACCCCAGCTCACTTTCAATTCTATAGCTCTCTTCCAGCTCCCACAGCTCTCTTACAACTCTTTAGTTCTCTCCCAGTTCTCTATAACTCCATCCCTGTTTTCTATAACTTTCTCCCAGTTCTCTATAGTTCCCTTCCAGTTCTCTATAGCTCCCTTCCATCTCTCCAGTAGAGGCTATTCCAACTCTAACAATATGGCAGGGTCGAATCAACCTTTTTAATTTCTTAGTAAACTGTACATATATACAGAGTATTTCTGGTGGAAATAAACTTTTAGAAAGTACTGTCACAGTTGACATTGATAACATTTTACTATAACTTATTGTTAATATTATTTTACGCGTATTGGTACTGTCCAACAAATGTGACAACTGTAGATTACATGAAATTAAGTATAAATAGCTTTATATGAATATAGTTTTATAATAACTTTGGTGACTATCAATAAAGCGTCTTCCCGTCTGAAACTGACTTTAGACCAGTCGTATCAAACTCAAACTCCAACCCAACCATCCGAAGGATCAGATTCACAAACTCGAGGCGTGTTGAGGCCACAGTCTATAGAATCATGTTTACTTAAATACATTATAGTTTTTTTTTCTCCAGATTATCTTACTACCCGTACAGACAATCCACATTTAATCACGCTATTAAGTATGAGATGAAGATATAATTTGAAGGAAATGTAACAGTATTTGAGTTAAGGGAATGGGGGTAACCATATAGTGAAAACCACCCTCCGTATATCCAGCTAGAATTCGATCCCTGACCTCACCAACATTAGCAAACGAGATCATACAAATCTGACGTCTAATCCACATGCCCACCGATGTAGCTATATATTAATTATTTGATGATATGTATTTAAAATCATAAATGTAGCTTATATTAAAAATATTTAAAAACTTAAATTTTACCAGATGTTTAAATGGCTTAACGAAATATTCGAAACAGTATTTATTAAACTATGAAAATAAAAATTCCCCAAATCAAGTATTTAAAGTTATTACAAAAAAGAGAACAGTTTGAACCAGTTTTATGTTTTTTTTGTTTGACTGCAAGCCAGATAGTAGTATACCATTTTTGGAGACAAGCGGGCTGATCGGATACGTCTCGCGAGCTGGATGTGGCCCGTGAACCGTGGTTTGGTGAACCCTACATTAGACACTATCGAGCATAAAATTAGACAACTTTATATGTGACATGTTAGTTTTAAATATAAAAAAATACACTCCGGGATATTGGTCGTTCTAAATAAATAGGGTCGGGTGCATTATGGTAGAATTCATAGAAAACGTAAAAGTATTTGCATAAAGGGTTAGTTGGAAACCATTTAGGGAAAAAACCCACCCTCAGCACACCCGTCTGAAATCCGAAACCCCTACCTTATCGTCAGTGGCAATCACGAGCATCGTTAATCGTATAAGGGATAACGCGTGAGTGTGTGGGAGGAGGGGGGGGGGGAATCCGAGGGGTGTCAGGGTCACCCTACCCCTACAATAATTTGCTCAAATGGGACACTCTTTAATTACCATAAAATAAACAGTGAATAGTTTTATTCATAAAATTAATCTATGTATAAATCAATGCTCGTTACGACCCCAAATTCAAGGATGTAATAGAATTTGACCTTTTTCTCCTAATTTAAAAAGTTTCTCACCATATTCTAATATGCTTGTGACAAATTATATTCAATATTGTTAAGTTTAATATGTGTAGAAAACTAAACTCTTTGTTTATACTGTACAAAAAATTTGTTTCAATATAAAAAAACTCTGTAAAAACTCTGACTTTTCCTCACATTCCTTTCCATCCCATCTTAATATATTATATGAAACTACTGTTCGTACTATAAATCTATAAAATAAGCAAATAATGACATGCTACGCCAAGTAAACTTCTCCAAGCAAATTGTACAATTCAGGTTTTTCATTCGAAAACAAATGAGAAAACCAAACGTTCTTTAAATTTACGCCAACAAGTATAAAGCTCTAAGGATTAGTACTTCCAACCGCTATTGAAGAAAAAAAAAACCAATAAAAACCACACGATTTCCACATTTTGTAAAATAGGGACTAAGCTTAGAAGTTGAAGTTAGTTAAATACTTTAGCTAGAATATTTGTTCATTGTTTCTGGTCGAGGGGAACGTTCCCTGTTGGTTTGGTTGGTTTTGATGAGGGTCGGAAGGGGGAAGAAGGAGGGAGAAGCAAAGCGTGTGAAGCGAGGGATCAGGTGGATGGGGGAAATGTCAAGGGTCTTATGCAATCCTACAGTCACCACATTTTAAGTACACACACAGATGTACACACGTATTGCAAATAAGTTGGAACACACACACACATATATAATTTATGCGTGACGCTTGCCTCAGTGTTCTTGAGGAAGAGTGCTCGAATCAGGACACGATGTTCATAGGTTTAAACCCAGCCGGGGTTGATAGATTTATCTTGAGTGATAAAAATCCGTAGCAAAACTTCCTTCGGAGGGGGAATTAAAACCGTCGGTCCCATGTCAATTATGGCAGGTAAAAGAACCCTGGAAGGTATGTGAAAATACCTTCACCGGCAAAATTTCGTTCTCGCCCATAGAAATTCTCATGTGTTCATATCATTATTCGGTTTAGAACGTTTACATTAAATACCTCAAATAAACGTGGAAAAAATGTATGCATAAGAACCTGTATATTTCTCCCCCTACGGCGTTTCTCTACCAATTTGAACACTATACCTATTTAACTATGCTGATGAGGCAAGGATGCTGATGCTAGTATTTGGCTTAGAGCAAGTTAAATCTAGTTTAGACTAGTTAAAACTCATTAAAACTTGTTTAAACTGGTTAAAACCGGTTGGAATTTGTTAAAATTTGTTAAACCTGGTTAAAAATGGTTAAAAATGGTTAAAACTGTTTAGATCTTATTAAAAGTAGTTAAAACTGGTTAAAACTCTTTAGGACGGGTTAAAACTGGTGGAGAGAAAGTGAAAGTGAAAAACCAATAAGGAAAAAACAGCCTCAGTACTCCAGACTGGTATTCGAACCTTGGTCTCCTCGTCATTTGCAAACCATACAAGATTTGATTAACATTTAGGACGTTTGGATGTTTTATTTTCTTAATCTATTTGTACACATTTTGCTGAGGATTGTGGTGTATTTTTTATTTGTTCGTATTTTGTTGTCATGTCATCTTACCCGTTCGGTTTTTTCGCATATGTACTAGTTAAGATAGTTTGTTAGGGGTAAGGAAGGTTGAATTTAGATGAAGAACAAACCAATAAATAAATAAATAAATAAATGTCACAAACACGTATCCACAATTTTAGTAACTAAGATGTATTGGGTTGGTGGAGACTTCCCCCCCCCCCCCCCCCCACACACACACACACACACACACACACACACACACACACACACACACACATATATATATATCAGGGAGCCTCATAAACCAATAAATCTTATTTGCGTGTTTGTGACATTTATTTATTTGTTTATTGGTGTATTTATGTATCAACTGAACCTAAAGACGTAGTTAGCATCACAAAAATCCACACATTTAAAGTTGGCAACATTTAAAATATAAATAATTTGTGAAATATATCTTAGCCTTTCTATGAAAACATCTAGGCTTTCCCCCAAATGTTTGTGACTTTCCGGTCCTTAAAAAAAATATAAAAATTTGACGGTCCATTAATTAGAAAAGGCTGGTGGTATTCACTGAAATACACCAGTAGATCTGCCCCCCCCCCCTCCCACTGTGGGACCATGTTGAAGTTCTCGCGAGACAATGACAAACATAACAATATGTCCTACGTGGCGTGCCTTACGGAAATAAGACTAAGCACCCTCTTAGAGGTTTGTCAGGGGGTTTATGAAGTATCTATCCTTCGTTATCCTCACGAGGACCTCAGGACAACAAGACGCAAGAATAAAGTCACCCTCTTTCTCTTTCATCCCCTCCTTCTTTCCCCCACTAAGGCCCGTATTGTTAATGGAGACAAAGGGTGCAAAGTGGTGCTTCATTTGACTTGGAGAAAAGAGTTGTCCCTAGTACTCCATGAATAGGAAACATGAAGGATTAAAGTGGAAAGCTAACATTGGGGTCGACACGTTCTCAAACCTGGAGGATATTTTCTTGACGAATCTAGGAAAATAAAATAAAAATACCCCTTTGGAGTTCAACTTGAATCATAGATTTGAGGAAAGTTAGAGGCTGTCTGCTAAAAAAACTTTCAAAAGCTTATCTTTAACGAGAATTAATTAGGAAAAAAATGTGTAGATAGATAATATGTAAAAAAAATAACCCGTATCTGTGAGCACACATACTAAGGCGTAAGTATCGTCTAGTCTTGTTTCAGAATGAAAATGAGATCTGGTTTAGAATCCCTGTCAGCCAAACTGAGGGTGTTCTTATCTCAAGGTAAAGAGGAAAGCTCGCTGCTAGTTTTCAAATGTCTTGGCATTTTCTTTTGTGAGCCTATCAAAATATTACTGTATTTAATAAAGGAAGGTTAAATATAGAGCCCTTTTATATTCAGCATTGTCTCATAGCTCCCTAACATAACATTATTTATTATTATATACATATATGATGTTCAAATTATTAATTTTTATATATGTCACGTTCACCGTTTATTACTTCCCGACCAGTCTATTATCATCATTGAACTAATGGAGTATGGAATGTATGATACAATAAAGAGTAACTGTACCCGAATTTGCGTCAGGAGAGATCGGTAAAACATTTAATACAAAACCCTTTATATCTGGCAAGCATTTGAATCCCCACCTTATCGTCAGTGGCAAGCAATACTTGACGAAACTGACGCCTTAGTCCATGTGCTCACCATTACAGGTTATACATCTTAAAATAAATACATAATTTTATGAAAATTAAAAAATATTCAACTGATAAAAATGATAGAATATTCTAATAATAATTTAAATTATATACCGGAATTTTCTTTCTGCTTGATTCCCTTTCAAGCCCTGGAAGTCAAATGGAGCATCTCAAAAGATTTTAAAGATAGTGATAAGAACAATAGAAGGTAGAGAAGTGTGTATAAACTCAGTTTTATGAAACCGTGGTAGTTCATCCCACGCTGCAGAGATCTTAATTTTAAATATATTTGCCTTGTAAATCTCTTTTGTATTCGCTTTCCTCTTTTTGTGTCCTTGATTTATCACTTCCTCCCATAGAGGAATAGATTATAAAGAAAAACTGGACCATAAGGTCGTCTTTCAGAGAGAGATTTCATCTGGAATAGATTACTTACGTCCCTGCGAACAATTTTGTATAATGATCAATCGGTAACTTTCAAAGCAAGTTTTAAAAACATCTGTTTTATTTTCTTTCCCTTTAAAATGTTAATATATACAGTGTGTTAGTCAAAATATACATAAATATTTTATTTTTTTAGGCAAAAGTATTTTGGTGAAATAATAACGTTGTCTCTTATTAAAAGCGAATTAGAATGAGAATTTTATTTTTTTATATAGAATCTCAAGTTTTTTTTAAAGAAACATTTAACAGTACATATTTTGTAACACGATGAGTTTAAAAAAATATAATTTCTGCGATCATTAGATATAATAATTGTGCTCGATAAAAGTTTGCCTTAGAAAACCCCTTATGACATAATAAAATTTATAACCACCTTGGTTGACGTATGAACTAAGTCATCAGTCTCTCCTTTTTGGTTTTAAGGTGATAGGGAATACTGTGTTTGAATAATGGCTGGTTATACTGAAGTGTTTTCCCCTGAATGGCTTGCAAAATGTCCTTCACGCATATGCTAATACATTTTCTCTAAATTTTACCATCCTCATTTATATCCTATTCGTGTGCATATGTAGATAGTCAGGACAATTAATATGATGCGTGCACGTAAATAAAATAAATGATACGACGTTTTCGTAGATAGAGTCTGTTCATAATAGGTTTTTACCTGGATGACAGTTAAAAATCATATATTTAGATTTTGGGTTGCCAACACTTGTAAAGGTTCAATGTTTTGTTATAAATGTTAAGTTTTTTAATTACATGTTATATTTTACATTTAAAATAACGTAAACTTAAGTTTTCTCCCACTATTCAATTATTGTTAATAATTTTTTTACCCAATCAAAAACAATATTTTAAACAAAATTAAAATTACTTATTTTTCGTTTTGGAATGGTATCTATGATATGTAATATAGTGCATACATTAATACCTTTTAATAGAAGCATCGCATTTACTTGGAAAAGAAAAAATGCTTGTATTTTTTTTTAAATATAATAAATTATTTTATGATTATTTTATCGTATTTTGCAGTATTTAAGTGAATAATTTTTTTTTTCCACTGCGTGAGTGTATCATTGTAAAGAACTTGTTTACGTCATGTTCAATCAAATAGTTTAAATTTTTCGGTCACCATTTTGAAGCAATATTTGTTAGACCTTTAGTGAAAGTGCTTTGAATAATATATTTATTTTTTAAATGGAATAAAACGATAAATAAGAGTTGTACCCGAACTAAAATAAATATAAATAATTTTGGCCTAAATTACTGTGGATAACTATCACATACATACATACATATATACATCATCATATGTTTTCATTACAGTTATCCAAAGTGAAAGATGTCATCTGTTGGCGTAGAGATGCATTAGGGACTATTTATACTAACTTTTGGGCTCTCAACCAAGTAACTAAGGTCGTGGATGAATTATACTTTCTCATATACTATTGTAGTTAGATTTTATTCAATAGTTAATCTGTTATCAGTAAACTAGCCTTAACTCAAAGATTAATATCAAGATTCCAAATTTCGCCTTCAGGCCAGACCACATCACATGTTTCGGAGAACTGAAAAAAATAACCTCAGTTATTTGTGTTATCCAGCCTGTCTTCTTGTTTAACAGAAATGGGAAAGTCGTGATATAAACATCTAATACGGATTTTCACTTGTTGATAGCTTTAATCCAAAAATTCAATTTCTTGTAAAGCCCCCCAAGTCATCGCTTGTCCGGATACAGCTGTCTGAGATTGCAGGTCGAACTGGCGTGGACATAGAACACATATAAATAGTAAAACACCTCCTAGCAGCTATGTGTTCGTACAAGAAGTCAGCCGATCAGAATAATTTTATAAACAACGTATTTGTAAACCTAGAACAAAACAAAATAAATACAATTTTAATTTCATTTTAAAATGTATTGCTTCACGTTTTTACTTTCTCCCTATCTTACAGGTAGAGAAAGTATTGTGATCGTCAAACAAATTGAATTCGAGATTTTGATGAATCTCGACGTTTCACGACCCCCCGAATCCGAAAAAGTGGTTTTTGAATTTCCGTCTGTCTGTCTGTACCTCCAACTAGAGCTTAAACTGTTTTACCGATCGGGCTAAAACTTGGTTTTTAGGGTTTTCATAGGGCTACCCCAAGGGTTTTTGGAATTAGATATCTAAACCTAAAATTAAGGGTAGTTTACTGAAGGGCAAAAAGAGAAAAAGTAGATTTTCTCATAATCGGTTTTAACGATTTTGATTAAATTTCATTTCTAAACGTTTCTAAATATTCCTAACAAAATGGCTTCTTTCAATATTTTTCGGCAAAATGACTTTAAGGGCTCTGGTCTGATGCGTAAATTCTCATTTTGTATCATATCTCCGAAATTATTTGAGAAATGAAATTATTTATCATTACAAATATGTAGATCTATTTATAATACAAATATTTTAATTGAAGCATATTTTTATAAAACCAATAACTTTCAATCTATACGCAAATATATATATTTTTTAGCTTTTCGAACACTAAAGGTAAAGTATTGCGATCGTAAAAAAAACCTGACCTAAAATGTTGATGGATGTTGACGTCTCATGACCCCCGAACTCTAAAAAGTGGTCTTTGCAATGCCGTCTGTCCATGTGTCTGTTTAAATTAAAATTAAGCCTAGCTTAATAAATGGTGAAAGGAGATAAAATAAATTTTCTCAATATTTTGATTAAAATTCGTATCTAGGCGTTGATTAAGATTATAAATAAACTGACTTTTCATTTTCCCATGAAAATGACTTTTAGGGTACTTTACAGAAGCAGAAACTTCCGTATCTCCGTAACTATTTGAGATACTAAATAACTCATCATTGCAAAATTGTAATACTATTAAAAAAAAAAAACTTTAATATGGAATATATTTTTACAAAACCAACAATTTCTTAGATATTGGCAATTATATCAATACCATTTTGTGAGCTTTAGTTGTAAAGATATACTACTTGAGTTTTAACGCAATAGGCTAATTCTCCAATGCCACAGAGTAATTAAGTAGTAAGACTCTCAAAATGTTTATGTTATTTTTCCTTAAACCTCTCAGCAAAAATGTTTGTACAACAATAATCTATCTCCTTCATTTTAGACTCAATAGTCAATATTTAAATTTTTTATTGGTCAAAATTTATAAATGAGGAATTTAATAGCAATGCGATGACATGAAGATGTACAACACCTAATAAAATGTCGAAGATTTGAACCGGAAGTCAATATTTTAGTACGAAGTGTTGACCCTTGGGGACCTAATATTGAACTTTTTTATCGGTCCAAACATACCATTGAGGACATTAATTCTTTAAAAATAAAATTATAAAATTTAAAACCGTGACTCAAAAAATGTTTTACATAAGGATAGAGCAATTTATTCTTGGGTTCGCTAGTGTATATTATTTTGATTCACATATTTTACAAGTTTTGAGTAAATATTTCCATTTTTAAACAATAGAGCGAGAAAATCCGAGCGGAGTTCCGTACCATTTATTTTAAACATATTAGTGTTCTCAATGCAACATTTATCCGTTCACTATGTAATTTTTGATAAAACTCTTGATTTAATATTCTAAAATTGTACTGTACGCACACAGCTTGGTGACATAAACATTTTATGTTCATGTGTAAATAGTTGTGGAAATATTTAGCTTTTAATCGCTGGTCTTAAAACATATTATTTCTATGAAAAGGTGATTGTTGTTGAACTTAACATACACATAATTTGTACATTAATTTAATAATTTTACTCCCTTTAGTGGCCTTACGGTTTAACGTTACTCTCGCAGTAGATGAAACTAGCAATGATGGGGAGATCGGGGTTCAAGGATCTGTTGAGTATACGGAGGATGGTGTTGCCAAACTGGTTTTCCAATCTCCCTCCACACAAATGTGGGTACACTTCCTCTAAATATAACCTTCCCAATCCCTAAAACTTATAGCATAAATAGTACATAAGCGTATAACTCGAACGGGTAGTGAGTGGGCCGCAGTGCTTAAGAAAAAGTTAATTTGTAAAGCTATATTTGGTTTGTGTTTTTAACTAGTATAAAAAGTGTTATTATATACATATATATATTTTTATAAATATGCTTGCTTAGACCCAAACTAAATAGTATTACCTGCCTCGGTGGCGTAGTTGGCTAACGCGCTTGTCGTGTTAAGCTCGACTGCTGAGGACGGGGAGATCGAGGTTCAAATCTCGGTCGGGTGAACTGGAGGTGGTTTTTCCTAAATGGTTTTACACTCTCCCACCATGAAAATGCGGGTTTACTTCCTCTAATTCAACCTTCCCAATTCCTAATCCATTAGCGTAATTAGTACTTAAAGCGTATAACCCGAACGGGTAGTAAGACGCGGTGCTAAATATTATTATTATATTAAATAGTATTATTATTATTAGCACTGCGTCTTACTACCCGTTCGGGTTATACGCACTTACGCCAATGTGCAATGGTAGGGTGATTGTGAGATGAAATGGAGGTACTACATTTTATAACAATAAAGTAATTTGTCTTAAATAGTTTTGTATTGCTCTGAAAAAGCTACAACATACCTTTAATGAAGATACATTATTTTGCGAGAGAAAGGAAGAAACGACGGTGTATTTTTTAAACATTGATACAATTAATGTGTCAAATTAGATATATCTTTAAAAGCATACACATTTATAAATATATTTAAATAGATAAAACCTGAAAAAATGTGCGTCTAACAGACATAATATGCATCAATAGGCTACTGAATAATGGGCGTAGAGGAATATTGGATTTTAGTGAGTAAATTATATTGTTAAATGAAATATGATAGATAAAAAGTGGTTTATTTGTAAATAAATATATAAATTACGTCACCATAATTTTCTTTTCTTTATTTTACATGGTTTCTTAATACCAGTTTGGGATAATATTACTATATTAATAATGTAGGAAGAAGGAAGGTAGAGGTTTAGATAAAATATACCTGCATTTATTCGTAGAGTGAGTGAAAACCGTTTCACCAGTACACCTGGCTAGGATTTTAGCCCCAACTTTCTCGGTAGGAAATCCATACCAGATGATATTTACGTTTAGTCCACGCAGGTCTAAATATATAGTTCCATAGTTTCACAACCAAAGGGGGCGTGCCACCCATTATTCCTGCCTTATACAGATACTTATGCGAATATACCTTGAAACAGCTTAGTTGTTCAACCATACAATCAAAATTATATTAATTAATTAATTTTGTGTATCTGTACAGAATGTTCTGTAAAAATGTAAGGATAGATAGTGAAATCGACAGACGGATGAATGAATCTCGCAGGGTTGTTGGATGTGTGTAGACTATTGTAAAGAATGGTGTAGTATCGAAAGAGGCAACAATGGCAGTATATGAAAGTGTGTTAGCGCCAACATTGTTTTATGGATGTTAAGCATTGGTTTGTCAGGAGAAACACAAGAGCAAGGTGAATGCGGCTGGAAAGAGATAAGAAATGTATGTGGAAATACTCGTATGGACAGAGTCAGTAATGAATGGATGCTGAAGAAATGCAGTTTGAAAGGGAATCCAATATGTCAACGTGAAAGAAGTGTCTTACGTTGTTTTGGGCATGTTGAGAGGATGAGTGTGGATCGAGTGACAAAGCCAGTATATGAAGGTACAGTGTGTGGATAAAAAGGAAGATGTAGGCCATATGAGATTGTTAAATGTTGTAGACGAATGTATGAAAAACAGAAATATTAAGAGCTTTAATAATAAAAGAGCATGCATGACTCATTGTATGGATGTTGAAGGGAATTGAGTATGCACGGATAGCGAAGAGTGGAGAAAGTTAGTCAAAATGGATTAAGTACATAAGTTTTTTAGTTTATTATTATTATTATTATTATTATTATTATTATTATTATTATTATTATTATTATTATTACCCATTCGGGTTAAACGCACTTACGCTAATCCGTAATGGTAGGGTGATTGTGAAATGAAATGGAGGACCTACAGTTTAACGTGGGATCTGAACCACGGTGGAGGCCTGGCATTCCACACATTCACAAGTTGTGATTAATACACGTCTTGTCAGAGGTGAAGCAAGGGTTTAGTAATCAGATAAATCTGTGCCGGGATCGAGGATTGAACCCTGGACCCCAGAACGGAAGTTTAACACCTTACCCCTAGACCACCAGGTCACCAGTTTTTTTAGTTATATGCACAGCAGTAGCTAGGGTGGCGTATGGGAACCCCGCTTCCGCCAACGGGTCAAAACACCCACATCCTGTTTGAGTGACCTGCTTTCCACATCTTTACCGTTATTCCCCCACCCCTGACCTACTTTCCTCTGATTGGTTGCTATTAATATCTTCCTTCCCCCACCAATTTTGACCTGCTTTCCACATCCACCTCCCCCCTCCCCCTCGACTACCAACCCTGGACATGTTGGTTCTTGATGATTGTTAATAGATATTGAGGTCATTGCCCCGGGAAACGGGGTTTTTCCCTGGCGCCAGTATGTCGGGCAGACAAGACAAGAATAGATATTGAGGTCATTGCCCCGGGCAACGGGGGGGTTTTCCCTGGCGTCAGTTTGACGGAGGGCTCGGCACGAAGCTTGCGCTAGGGCTGACAAGCCTAGAATGAACATCGGCTCTTCTGTCACAAGGCTCTGTCCCGGAACAAGCAGCATGAACCTTGCGCTATGGTGCTTTGTGGTAGAGTGTGGTAATTTGTTCCAGAGACCCCCCTCCTCCTTCGCCACCCTGACGCCAGATTGCCGGGGTGACAAGTGACCTCGATAACCTTGGGTTTTCCCAATGACGTAATCATCGCAACCCTGGCGCCGGGCTGGCGGGCAGACAAGTTGGGACAAGAATTGATCGTAACCTCGGCAACCTGGGTTTTTCCTATGACGTAATCATTGCGTGTTATGTTGCAACTCTAGCATCTCTAATTATGCACAATCAGGGGCCTCAGAATCCCCAGTTAGGGGCCACTACCCCCTGTCACAAGTCTACTAAAATTGTTTGTTTGGTAGCGTCTGTCGAAATGCATGGAAATGTTCCTCCACCCGCAGCTCTCGGACCGGACAACCTGAGTTTTTTCCTATGACGTAATCATCGCGTGTTATGTCCCAACCCTGGCGCCAGTATGTCGGCCCGACAAGACAAGAATAGATATTGAGGTCATTGCCTCAGGCATCTGGTTTTCCCTGGTGCCAATATGTCGGCCAACCCTGGCGCCGGGCTGGCGGGCAGACAAGTTGGGACAAGAATTGATCGTAACCTCGGCAACCTGGGTTTTTCCTATGACGTAATCATTGCGTGTTATGTTGCAACTCTAGCATCTCTAATTATGCACAATCAGGGGCCTCAGAATCCCCAGTTAGGGGCCACTACCCCCGTCACAAGTATACTAAAATTGGTTGTTTGGTAGCGTCTGTCGAAATGCCTGGAAATGTTCCTCCACCCGCAGCTCTCGGACCGGACAACCTGAGTTTTTTCCTATGACGTAATCATCGCGTGTTATGTCCCAACCCTGGCGCCAGTATGTCGGCCCGACAAGACAAGAATAGATATTAAGGTCATTGCCTCGGGCATCTGGTTTTCCCGGGTGCCAATATGTCGGCCCAGAATAGATATCGAGGACATTGCCAGGGGCAACAGGTTTTTCCCTGGCGCCTGTATGTCGGGCAGACAAGACAAGAATATATATTGAGGTCATTGCCCGGGCAACGGGGGTTTTCCCTGGCGTCAGCTTGACGGCTCACGAGACAAGAATAGATCTTGACCTCAACAACCTTGGGGTTTTCCCAATGACGTAATCATTGCGTGTTATGTCGCAACCCTGACGCCGGGCTGGCGGGCAGACAAGACAAGTTGAGACTGGCGTCAGGTTGTCGGGCAGGCAAGACAAGAATAGATATTGAGGTCATTGCCCCGGGCAACGGGGGTTTTCCCTGGCGTCAGCTTGACGGCTCACGAGACAAGAATAGATCGTGACCTCAACAACCTTGGGTTTTCCCAATGACGTAATCATTGCGTGTTATGTCGCAACCCTGGCGCCAGGTTGGCGGGCAGACAAGACAAGTTGGGACAAGTCTAGATCGTTGGACGGCCCAAGTCAGCTCTCAACGCTCAATGCTCGCAACGGAGGAATAATATTGAATTTAATGTTCGCAAATATATCCCTATGAAAGTTTAAGCCCACACATCAATGCACTCAACATTTGCGAGAGTACCTTCAGATGCACTGAGGGAGGGTAGATTTTAGCGACGCCCGTTTGCACGGTGAATTTACTGTTCTATAGCTAAGTTAGTTTGTAATTCGTGTGCTGATATGATCTGCGTGTCTAGATTGGATTCGAACCAGAGACCATCAAATTACTGAGCGCCTTTCCAACGGCACGATTAGTTAGTTACCCCTTAATAGGCGATAACACCGCACAACTTCGACTCAATGTTAATAATTCTCTCGCCCTCTGCAAGAGCGGACTAAGTACAGATAAATTAAATGGCTAATCCTCGGTAATTGTATCTGTATAACGAATATGAAAACGGGTATTTAGCTTATCATTGCACGTAACATAAAGAATGACCACATGGTTTAAGGCGCTACTATAGCAAAAGACTATACTACTAAATATGGGAGGAAGTCGGAGTTTTAAGCGGTTGCTATACTACTTACGCTAATAGATCAGCTGTGAGCGTGTTCATTCTGTGCAGGGGGTGCCGCAAGATTTTAAGGGGGAATATATAAATAAAAATATTAGAACACATTAATGAAAATAAAGAAATGGAAGAAAATTTTGTCTTTCAGAAGAATGACCACATGGTTTAAGGCGCTACTATAGCAAAAGACTATACTACTAAATATGGGAGGAAGTCGGAGTTTTAAGCGGTTGCTATACTAATTACGCTAATAGATCAGCTGTGAGCTTGTTCGTTCTGTGCAGGGGGTGCCGCAAGATTTTAAGGGGGAATATATAAATAAAAATATTAGAACACATTAATGAAAATAAAGAAATGGAAGAAAATTTTGTCTTTCAGTGTTTTTGTGAATTGCACTTGTCACAGCCCCCAGACAAAGCTATTGCAACATTAAAATCCAAAGCAATAAAGTCTTGAGAATGATTTGCGTGTTGTGTTGTCAACAATTAGGACAGACTGATGACTATGTGCTCTGAATAATCACAAGTCTCACATTAATAAAACAATTCTACTATTATTTGACTAGAGTAATCTCACATTGTGTTTGGCTAGTGTGCTAATTTATTGGTTTCCAAAACAATTTATCTCTATCTCTATGTGAATAAATAGCCAAAGCTATTAAGGTGTATTTTAGGAGGGTTAACACCACACGAGTGACATATTACGAAAATTTGAAATATGACACCTGGACACGGAAATCAAACCCTGGACCTCTGGCTTAGTACGCCATTGCTCTGACCACTGAGCTATCCAGGATTCGTTCCGTGCTCAGGGTCATTCTTCACTCATATTTAAGGCAGTGGAACAGAGCATCGAGCAGGCACCTCCGTCCACTTCGCTGGGTCGATGCCGACTACCGAAATAACGGGATTTACAAAGGGACTTATGGACAGGTCTGTGTTGCGTATGCGTAGAGACACATTAGTCCATTTTGCACCACCGTTTGCTAAACCAAACTTATTCATTCGGCGCCATGGCAGTACATGCAACCAGTTGTGCACCATCATTTGCTATTCATTCTGCGCCAAAGCGTACTCCGCAGGCTCTATGACGTACTCACCTCCAACAGTGGCAATCAGCCTTTCACTTTTCAGGCAGTTGAATCCCCCCACCCCACTCAGAGCCGGGTAGTTCCAGTTTCGACATCGCAAGGAGCTGGTGGCCGGAATCACCCCTTCCCCCGGACTGGAATTTCCACAGAGCCGGGGATCCCCCACCACCCTCCCAGGGTCGTTACCTTATGTGGTGTGACTGACATGCAATAAGCTCCGTGCAAAATAGACACACCAAGCGAACAAATAATTTACCGTTATAAGACAGTTTCGCTACTACTTTGGTTGAACGTTGACGTGTTTAAGCTCCACTGCCCAAAGTCTATGACAGCTCGCACACACATCCATTTGGCTGTAGAGAGTGAAAGATTCTAATGTATCTTTTAAAACCAAATATCTAGCACAACCACTTCTTACTACCTGTCCTATTTTAATATACATGAATTACTGTATATTGACGCAAGTAAACTATGCTATAACAAGCTTATCTTAAAGATAGAAAAGTTGCTCTAACACTGACCTTACCTATGCCTGTAATCATATTAGGTGTTAAAACAAAGGCCTCCTCGCACAGCTGCGTGGAGGGAGGGTGGGGAAACCAGAGGTGAATAAAACTCGTTGGACAGCTTGGTGATCTGGAGGGTTGGAACAAGATGTATTTATTTACACTAATAGGAAATTTATGCGTAAAGTATAATGCAGATAAAATGTACCCGAATTTGTAGGAAAGTGGATCAGAAGAAACCAATTATTAAAAAGGATGTATTTATTTACACTAATAGGAAATTTATGCGTAAAGTAGAATGCTGATAAAATGTACCCGAATTTGTAGGAAAGTGTCCATGCTCCACTGCCCAAAGTCTATGACAGCTATCTCGCACGCATCCACTACCTGGCCATTTCTAATATACAAGAATTACCCGTAATATTGCCACGAGTAAACTACGCTTATTTTATTTCAAATGCATTATTGATAATGTAAAAGAACAACGAGTTTGTGTTCCTTAAAGGACTCCTCGCTTGAATGTACCTTCATCTGCGTGGAGGGAGGGTGGGGGAAACCCAGGGTGAATAAAACTCGTTGGACAGCTTGGTGATCTGGGGTTCAAATCTCACCCACGTGGACAGAGGGGGTGTTCCTGTATAGTCCAATTTTAATAGGAATAGCCTCATCTTAGACATAGAAAAGTTATGATATCTACTCTCACATATTTATACGGTGTAATAATTAAGCAGGTTTCGTTCGTCCATTTTGCACCACCGTTTGCTAAACCAAACTTATTCATTCGGCGCCATGGCAGTACATGCAACCAGTTGTGCACCATCATTTGCTATTCATTCTGCGCCAAAGCGTACTCCGCTGTTGCCTGAACAGAGCATCTAGCAGACACGGCCCATCCTCTGTGGTAGGTTGAAGGTGTCTGATGGGTAACGGTACTTACAGTATCGAATATGAAACGGGTATTTAAAAATAAACTTCTGGGAATGTATCTAAAAGTTATATAAGCACCGTGATTTTTTTCCTAGATATTTTACTTATAAACTTATGTAAAAGTTATTATTTATGTTATCAAAATATATATAGCCGCCATGATTTTTTTCCCTAGGTATTTAACATAGGAACATGTGTAAAGGTTATACATTATTTAATATTTAATATTATATTAATATTATTTAATTGCCGTACAGGGTTTGTCGTGCTTGCTTATCGGCCCACTAGATGGCATCGAAAGCCAGTTTAGTTAATGTAAGGTTTCTAGGAGAGTTTACAAATAATAAATAAGTCAATGTAAGGTTTTCTTTAACAATTTGCTGAGTATTTATCATACGCCAGGCCATGTGATATTTTAAACAGTCAGAACCCCGTATTCATACGTCAAGTCAGGTGATCTGCAGTACAAATAATTCTAGGGTAGAAAGCAAATAAAAGTTCTGCCTGAATACTCACTATTTAACATATTCATGCGTCTCAAGTCATGTGATATACAGCATATACTTTAAACAGGCAGAATCCCCTATTCATACGTCAAGTACTCACAGGTGGCAAAGACCTAAATAATATTGCGCTTGTAAATTAATTGTTGATTGTCAAAAAAAAAACTAGTAAGAATATGTTGTTAATATTTAAGGTAAGGTGACGAGTTCACACACGGTATTTAATATCTTGGGATAGTGTACCCGCATTTTCGTGGAGCGAGAGTTTGAAATAGCCTAGAATATATTCAGCCTTTGGCGATGGAAATGTTTGAACCCCTAACTCCGCTACCAGGCACGGTTTCGATTTCATGCTCTCCCCGCTGATCCTGACAATCACCTAAATAATATTGCTGCTTATAAGGTAAGGTGACAAGTTCACACACGTAATCTAAGCCACACGGTATTCTGGAGGGAGAGTTGGAAAAATAGCCTCAGCTTGATAGGCCAGTGTTCGAACTCCAACCTATATAGTTTTAAAAAATTTGGTCATCAGCTGCACGCCTATAAGGTGTCTAGTTCACCTATACAAAAGCATAAGCCATGCGGTATTCGGAAATAGATTCAGTGTTCGAAGTCAAACCAATGATGAGCCCCACTAAGTAGATAGGAGGACGGAAAATGTACCCGCATTTTCACTAAGTGTTCGAAAAAAAAAAAAAAAAAAAACCTTTGGTCTACGTTTGCGGTGGGCCGACACCTAGAATGGTCATGTAACAGAACGGGAATCAAACCCGCAACCTCCCTGGCAGTGGCAGTGACGCCTTAGACTACGCTACTAATTATACTTTCTACGTATGTCAGACATTATTGTGATGTGACAAATAATCATAGTCACATGCTCCTCTCAGAACTGTTGATTGCACCATTTTTTCACACCGTATTCTCGAGGGAGAGGTGGAAAATAACCTCAACTTGATAGGCCAGTGTTCGAACTCCAACCTATCTAGTTTTTTTAAAATTTGTCATCAGCTATCTATCTATAGGGCTATAAGGTGTCTAGTTCACCTAAACACATGCATGATAAGTCACAATATCTTGTGATAGCGTATCCGCATCTGCATGGAGGGTTAGTTGGTGTTCAAACAATCATAAAGGGGAGTGCCCTGCTTAGGTACTGTGAAACTTTTCGGAGATGGCAACATTTTTACCCATAATGTTTGAGACGGAGCAGGAGAGAGAGACAGGGAGTTTCTAATATTTATAATAAACTGTATGTAAAAAGCGAAAGACCCTGGAATATTTACACCCTGTCACAGCACTCCCGAGCACATGGGCTAAGCGTTTGACTCACCTATTATGGTTTGTTAGGGGTGTAGAGAGGTCAGGGCTTGAAATCCGGTCGGACGCACTGGGTTTATTTTTAGCTTCACTCATAATGTTGATTCATTTAATTAATGCGGATAGGCTAGATGGTTAGTAAGACGTGATTCAAAGACTTACATACGGCCTTGCGGGCAACGACCACCTCAATGCACCCAACATTTGCAAGAGTGAGAAAAAAGCCCATGTGGTACCCGCGTTTGCTATTCATTCATATTCAGGTTATATAAACACCGTGATTTTTCCTAGATATTTTACTTATAAATTTATGTAAAAGTTATTATTTATGTTATCAAAATATATATATAGTCACCATGATTCTTTTCTCTGGGTATTTACCTTAGGAACATATGTAAAGGTTATACATTATTTAATAAAATGTACTCGTCGTGATTGTTCCTTATGATATTTAAAATAAATTCAAGTGTATTCAAGCACATGTAACGAAACGGGGGTCGTCTGGTATGGTTAATTGACGAGATTGGAGTTCGAACACTATCCTATTAAACTGAGGATATTTCCAACTCTCCCTCCATACAAAGGGCTCATATTGTTTAAGGATAGTAGGAAAACCACCCTAATATTTTCCACGTATCTGACCGCTCGTGATGATTAAAAGTAGATTTAATAGGAATAACATGCGTTACTATTTGTTTGCATCCTGTACGGACTAACACAAAACATTGAGAAATTATAAGTACCAATTTTCCTCACTAGATGTCACCAAATGAAAGTTATTAATAAATGAATATAAATTTGAAATATCTTAATAATTTACCCGTAAATAACAAAATATTGAAGGACTCATACAGTCACACATGTGATACTTGTACGTTGTTTACCATATTTATTGATTTTATTTCTAGGTACACCATTTGGAGGTGAAATAATTGTGCACACATGTATTGTTACTCACAGACAAATATTGTTTATAATTTGATATAAGACTTTACCGTTTTACGTGTTGCATGAAAGATTTCAGTAAATCCACGCATTTTCTTGTGTAAAATTTGCCTTTCACGTCTAGAAAAGTGAATGAATAAGTCAACTATCATTAAGATTTTATTTCTTATTCTCATAGAGCACGCTCTATAGTCAATATTTGATCTGTTGATTTTCATACAACACACTTGGTTAAAATGGTCTTCCTATGTAAGAACTGTTCAACGTCTTTTACCAAGCTTACCAACCTGACGCGTCATATGCGTTTACAGCACGGGACTGGACTTAGAAAATGTGATGAGTGTGGACAAGTTTTTAGTCGGAGTGACAACTTACAGTGGCATGTTTCATCACATAGTCGGGAGATGAAGTCATTCGAGTGTGATAAAGGCAGTCGAATATCTATTGAGAATCTCGATAATGATGAAGATTATGACCCTTGCAGGTTTTCCATTAATTAAATGAATCAACATTATGAGTGAAGCTAAAAATAAACCCCAGTGCGTCCGACCGGATTTCAAGCCCTGACCTCTCCACACCCCTAACAAACCATAATAGGTGGTGAGGCGTGCAGCTGATGACCAAATTTTTTTTTAAACTAGATAGGTAAGAGTTCGAACACTGGCCTATCAAGCTGAGGCTATTTTTCCAACTCTCCCTCCAGAATACCGTGTGGCTTAGATTGCGTGTGTGAACTTGTCACCTTACCTTATAAGCAGCAATATTATTTAGGTGATTGTCAGGATCAGCGGGGAGAGCATGAAATCGAAACCGTGCCTGGTAGCGGAGTTAGGGGTTCAAACATTTCCATCGCCAAAGGCTGAATATATTCTAGGCTATTTCAAACTCTCGCTCCACGAAAATGCGGGTTCACTATCCCAAGATATTAAATACCGTGTGTGAACTCGTCACCTTACCTTAAATATTAACAACATATTCTTACTAGTTTTTTTTTTTGACAATCAACAATTAATTTACAAGCGCAATATTATTTAGGTCTTTGCCACCTGTGAGTACTTGACGTATGAATAGGGGATTCTGCCTGTTTAAAGTATATGCTGTATATCACATGACTTGAGACGCATGAATATGTTAAATAGTGAGTATTCAGGCAGAACTTTTATTTGCTTTCTACCCTAGAATTATTTGTACTGCAGATCACCTGACTTGACGTATGAATACGGGGTTCTGACTGTTTAAAATATCACATGGCCTGGCGTATGATAAATACTCAGCAAATTGTTAAAGAAAACCTTACATTGACTTATTTATTATTTGTAAACTCTCCTAGAAACCTTACATTAACTAAACTGGCTTTCGATGCCATCTAGTGGGCCGATAAGCAAGCACGACAAACCCTGTACGGCAATTAAATAATATTAATATAATATTAAATATTAAATAATGTATAACCTTTACACATGTTCCTATGTTAAATACCTAGGGAAAAAAATCATGGCGGCTATATATATTTTGATAACATAAATAATAACTTTTACATAAGTTTATAAGTAAAATATCTAGGAAAAAAATCACGGTGCTTATATAACTTTTAGATACATTCCCAGAAGTTTATTTTTAAATACCCGTTTCATATTCGATACTGTAAGTACCGTTACCCATCAACACCTTCAACCTACCACAGAGGATGGGCCGTGTCTGCTAGATGCTCTGTTCAGGCAACAGCGGAGTACGCTTTGGCGCAGAATGAATAGCAAATGATGGTGCACAACTGGTTGCATGTACTGCCATGGCGCCGAATGAATAAGTTTGGTTTAGCAAACGGTGGTGCAAAATGGACGAACGAAACCTGCTTAATTATTACACCGTATAAATATGTGAGAGTAGATATCATAACTTTTCTATGTCTAAGATGAGGCTATTCCTATTAAAATTGGACTATACAGGAACACCCCCTCTGTCCACGTGGGTGAGATTTGAACCCCAGATCACCAAGCTGTCCAACGAGTTTTATTCACCCTGGGTTTCCCCCACCCTCCCTCCACGCAGATGAAGGTACATTCAAGCGAGGAGTCCTTTAAGGAACACAAACTCGTTTTCTTTTACATTATCAATAATGCATTTGAAATAAAATAAGCGTAGTTTACTCGTGGCAATATTACGGGTAATTCTTGTATATTAGAAATGGCCAGGTAGTGGATGCGTGCGAGATAGCTGTCATAGACTTTGGGCAGTGGAGCATGGACACTTTCCTACAAATTCGGGTACATTTTATCAGCATTCTACTTTACGCATAAATTTCCTATTAGTGTAAATAAATACATCCTTTTTAATAATTGGTTTCTTCTGATCCACTTTCCTACAAATTCGGGTACATTTTATCTGCATTATACTTTACGCATAAATTTCCTATTAGTGTAAATAAATACATCTTGTTCCAACCCTCCAGATCACCAAGCTGTCCAACGAGTTTTATTCACCTCTGGTTTCCCCACCCTCCCTCCACGCAGCTGTGCGAGGAGGCCTTTGTTTTAACACCTAATATGATTACAGGCATAGGTAAGGTCAGTGTTAGAGCAACTTTTCTATCTTTAAGATAAGCTTGTTATAGCATAGTTTACTTGCGTCAATATACAGTAATTCATGTATATTAAAATAGGACAGGTAGTAAGAAGTGGTTGTGCTAGATATTTGGTTTTAAAAGATACATTAGAATCTTTCACTCTTTACAGCCAAATGGATGTGTGTGCGAGCTGTCATAGACTTTGGGCAGTGGAGCTTAAACACGTCAACGTTCAACCAAAGTAGTAGCGAAACTGTCTTATAACGGTAAATTATTTGTTCGCTTGGTGTGTCTATTTTGCACGGAGCTTATTGCATGTCAGTCACACCACATAAGGTAACGACCCTGGGAGGGTGGTGGGGATCCCCGGCTCTGTGGAAATTCCAGTCCGGGGAAGGGGTGATTCCGGCCACCAGCTCCTTGCGATGTCGAAACTGGAACTACCCGGCTCTGAGTGGGGTGGGGGGATTCAACTGCCTGAAAAGTGAAAGGCTGATTGCCACTGTTGGAGGTGAGTACGTCATAGAGCCTGCGGAGTACGCTTTGGCGCAGAATGAATAGCAAATGATGGTGCACAACTGGTTGCATGTACTGCCATGGCGCCGAATGAATAAGTTTGGTTTAGCAA
>JBCFYV010000003.1:24655945-24669379 GCA_039000515.1 Timema cristinae | reverse complement strand
TTTCCCGGGGCAATGACCTCAATATCTATTAACAATCATCAAGAACCAACATGTCCAGGGTTGGTAGTCGAGGGGGAGGGGGGAGGTGGATGTGGAAAGCAGGTCAAAATTGGTGGGGGAAGGAAGATATTAATAGCAACCAATCAGAGGAAAGTAGGTCAGGGGTGGGGGAATAACGGTAAAGATGTGGAAAGCAGGTCACTCAAACAGGATGTGGGTGTTTTGACCCGTTGGCGGAAGCGGGGTTCCCATACGCCACCCTAGCTACTCACAGCTACTTGCATAACCCGTAAAGGAACCACGTTATTAGCTATGTCTGTATGTAATTATTTTTTGCAGGTTATTATTATATATCTTGCACCGCAGCCTACAACCCACCCAAGCTATGCGTATGTTAATTACGCTAATGGGGTGGATATGAGGAAGATAAATTAAAAAGACATACCCGAATTTGCATGTAAGGAAATTAGGAAACTATTTAAGGAAAACTATCCTCTTTACACCCTGCGAAATGTACCCCCCTCCCCCCCCCCCCCCCCCCCCATCACACGACAAACCATACTAAATGAGCCTGACATTAATTCCGTTTGTCCACCGATGCGGAAATGTGAGTTACTAATAACTTGTTCTGAAATAGTTGAAATAGTGAGGAAACAGATACACATTTGCTTAGAGTTAGGATGAAATATCACATTGCTGATAAGCCACTTCCTGTGTACTTGGTCGGGATTCAAACCATTATAACCTCCCTCATTGGCTCTAAGCTATAGTAGAATATCGGTATGTAGAGTTGTTTCTTACAATTACAAACGTTACTAAAACTACTTTAAAATATTCATACGTTAAGTCATGTGATCTACAGATGCCAATTTTGATAGATATTATCAACACTTATAAAATATTATTCATAATATAGTAATAATAAGTTCTCAATGTTGACCGTAAAAAATATAGCTGTATTTTCTAAAAGGCCTCTTCTTTAAGTATTCCATTATAATTCTGTCTGTTTTCTTTAGGCCCAATCAATATCGGCCTCTTATTTCCGGAGATCTTTCTTTTTATACCATTTGACCTTTTACAAATATGTAGGTTTTATCTTCAGGATGTTGTGATAAAAGTTTCAATCTTGAAAACTCTTTAGTTTCGTTTTATTTATAACCTATTTTTTCAGCCGTAGATCTTTTGCATTGATTGAATCTGAGATACAAAGTAAATACATACGTCTTCCTTCGAAGTAATAAAACGTACCAGTAGTATCCTGTATAAAAAATAATAAATATTTTTACAATACAGCTGATAATGCAGACTGTAAGAAACTAAACTAGTTATTTTTTAACCATCGCATATTACTACTGATTTGGATTATACTCTTAAGTACTAATCACTATAATGGTTTTACGCGTTAGGAAGGTTGTATTTAGAGGAAGTGTACCCACATTTGTGTGGAGTGAGAGTGAAAACCTATTTTGTGAAAAATCACCCTAAGTACACCCGACTAAGATTCGACCCTCAATCTCCCCGTTATTGGCAGTCTGGTTTACTGCGAGAGTAGCGCCATAGACCATGCGGCCACCGAAGAGGATAAACTAGAGATTAAATAAAATCATTTATATAAATATTGACGTACACTTGGGAATATATTTTGATAAGTCCACATTTAAGAACGAGTCTCTACTATTATTATTATTAGCACCGCGTCTTACTACCCGTTCGGGTTATACGCACTTACGCTAATGTGTAATGGTAGGGTGATTGTGAGATGAAATGAAGGACCTACAGTTTAACGTGGAATCCGAACCACGGTGGTGGACTGGCATTCTACACATTCACAAGATGTCTTGTCAGAGGTGTAGGAAGGGTTTGGAAATCAGATAAATCTGTGCCGGGACCGAGGATTGAACCCCGGTTGCCAGCACAGAAGTCTGATACCTTACCCCTAGAACACCAGGTCACCGAGTCTCTACTACTTTAACTACTGCTAAACCTCCACTGGTGGGTACGCGGACTAATTTTCAGGCTAATCTAGTCTGGTTTGTTGGTGACGGGGAAGTCCTAGTTCGGATCCTGGATGGGTGTAAGGAGGTTTTCTCACCCTAAAATTATTCCCATTCTCACATCTTGAAAATATGGGTACGTTTACTATAAATACCACCATCGTTAAGTCTAGTCTAATAGCATAGTTAAAATGTTTACATAACAAACGAACATTAAGATGCGGGGAAATAAACCTGCGGAAATGTATAAACTGTAAGAAAAGATGTTTGAGCACTAATAAAATCATGTAACATTTAATGTATCTTCATAATTTCTTATTTGGTTAGAGGATCGAGAATTAAACACATTTTATTTTTGTAAGATATAAGGAATACTATTTATATACTTTTTTAAAATCCAATAGAAAACATCTGAAGAAATGTTTAGGGTGGGATATAGCCGAACGCAAATTAAGATTATTTTTTTGGTAGTTTTTATATAAAAAACACTTTTTGTTAAAAAAAAAGAACCTCAGTAGATACATTTTGTTTAATTTTATGCATATGCATATTGACAGATCTTAAATATTTGCTATAAACATAACGAAATTTGATCAAAAACTGTTCAAATAAAAATCAAAACTGCTTATCCAATTACGCAATGCTCATAATTTATAAATCAAAAACTATTGAGAGTACTACTACTCGTAGAAATTAAACTAAATAAGCTATGTATATTAAAGCCACATTTAATTTATTTTGGTCATAAAAACTGAAAACTTACAGATTTGGACCTACGTTGGTTTCCACCCCACTTTAAACTTGCATTTAGTATGTCATATTTAAATACTATCACCCTAGTGGGATCCCTTTGAAGAACTATTTACACGTATTTATTCATGCACTTCATCAAAATTGGTCACTTACCCAACATCGAGATTAGTAAATCCGTTGACACTCATGCCCTGGCAAGGGATAAAGACTTGTGGGCAATACAAGGTAAAACTCACTGAGATGTGTTGCAGACGTTTAGAAATCTCACATTATTTAACAAGTTCAGGGCCGGATATATGGTAGGGTGATAGGGACAAACGCCCAGGGACTTACACAAATCAGGGGCCCCTACAAAACTGTTACAATAATAATAAAAAAATGTTTACCCTACAGTTTGCAGTCATAATCAGCTCTAAAAAAATGAATTATAACTTATTAAATCAATTTATATTTATTTCGGACAAAATATTACTACCGGTACTTATTTATTATAGCACGTGTGGTAAAAAATAATTCAAATTGGGGTTTTCAAAACTTAGACAACATCCCTAGATCGCATCGAATCTAGTGGGTTCATATGGAGCTGCACAAAATTGCTTCGTTAATTTAATCATTCACACAGCTAGAGTTTCTTGACCTGTGTATATAACGTGTTGACACTACACCGTGGTTTTGACACGGCACGAGAGTACCATATTTTGATTATTTTTTTTTGTCTTAGTGCATTTTCCAAAGGTTTTGGCAATAATAATTTTTTTTAAACAAATTTAATTTATGCCGATGAAAATATTTCCTTACTTAAATAATATCTTTAAAATTGAGATTTTAACATTTATTTTTCTAAATAAAAATTTGATAGTGTCAAAACGTGAAAAATAAAAGTTTAGTATTGGGGCCTTCACATCTATAAATCCGGCTCTGAAGAATTTGTTGGATATTTTTTTTATATAATTTTCAACCAAATGTAGGCGAAAATGATTAACAGGTTTCTGATCAGTTATAGAGTTTAAGCTTTGAGTTTAAAGTTATTTAAAATATTTCACGATGCTTCAATTGAATATTTGTACTTCAGTCTGTAATATAATGGGACATTATTTTCTAGGGTTTTATGAAAGTTATCACACAGTTTTTATAACTAATTTAAAGTTAAAATTTAAACTAATTAGCGTGTCAAACCATTTGCCTACATTTTGATGAAAACAATATTAAAAAATATCAAACCAATTCATAAATAGCCCTGCATTTTTAAATGCCTACAACACTTCTCAGTACTCTTCCAAGCAACACCCCTACCTGTGACGTCACCTTAGGTGAGGATAGACTTCCCATGTTAGTGAATCTACGTGTTATTCAGTGAGTTTTAAAGATAAAACGTTGAAACAAAAGCCATAAATTCTTAAATAGTTCTAAGAATAGTTCTAGTGTCACAATTTTTATCTCTAAGTGATTTTTTTATAATTATATTTTTGATAAATCCTTTACAACCTAGACTATTTCGCTTGATCACGAAAATGGTCTGTAGGAGCCTTCCTGCCAGGACGTAGATTAAAAAAGTTCGTGGAAACAGATGTCAATCTGGAATAGGAAACAAGGGAAAGGTAGAATTAAAAAGCAAGTCAATGTTTTCGCGGTTCAAATATTAAGGTGGCTTTGTAAACTCGTTAGAAGAAGAGGGAAAGGGTTATCGGCACATAGACAAGAGTCCTCTCAGGGTGAATTATAATTTTCTTCCCTCTATATTCTGTACATTAGCGTTCAAGTATGATAGTGCTTAGACTGCTTAGGTGCGTCACGTTAAGATGCAGCCCGCTTCGTAAAATAGCTTCCAAGTAAGCAACGTCGTTAAGACGACATTAAAAGAAAATCCAGTGAGATTATACATACAAAGTTTTTAAGGTTGACCAAACTATTTGTTACATGAGTCAACACAGAGTTGTACGGTGTTACTTAATTTCCTTCACTAAGTGTGTGTAGAGGGGGAAGAAGCGTTAAAGTTGTTTGGGTAACTCCCACACATCACCTAATAAATCTCACGACAGAGCGGGCCTAGAGCTGGCTCTCGCAAGTTTCCCAAAACCATGGAGGGGGGGTCAAAGTTCAACAACGTGTCTGGAATAGAAACCGACCCTAGATGGTTCAGATAGTGTTAATTAATGAGAGAATCACAATAGCTTTCCAGACGTTGTGGGAGAAGGGGGAATGAGACGAGGGTTTTGTTTGCAAATGACGTGTAGTATATGTTGAGAATTACTCATCATTTACTTGCTTTGTTAAATTAACCTGCAACCTACAAATTGTTAGTCCTCTTTAAAGAGGGCCACGCCAATCCTTTTCACTTAAATAATTCCCAGCCAAATGGCAATTTCATTTTCATCATCATTTAAAAGTAACTTTTTATACTATGCCATGATTATATTTTATTTATTTTACCAATAGTGAAAATATTTGAGATTGAACTTTTTAATTTTGGTCATCGGATTAAATGGAGCTTAGGCATTTTAAAGTTTCATATGTTATAAACTTTTTTATAATTTAACTAATTAAATAAATTTAAATTCATTAATAGAGTTTAATTTTTGAATTTACTTTGGCAATAAATTTAATCTTTACATACCTATGGGTGTTAATAATTGCCTGCAATTTATAAATTCCATGAATTTTTAATTTTTCTTTTTATCATTGCATCTTACTACCCGTTCAGGCTATAAGCAAAATTGTATGAAAAAAAGAATGGCTATTTCTGTGAACAAACGAAAAAAAGTTGACAAATCTTATGCAAGCAAGAAGGGAGAGGGGGTCAGGCATCTGCTTATTTTTGCTTACAAGGGGGAGGGAGGAGTTAAAAATTGCCAAAAAATGTGCTTACGTAATTCTTGAACGCCCTTTAAATGCAAAGTTCAGCTAGTTTGATTTGTTTGTAACGAAGGCATTGGGGTTAAAATCCCGGCCAGGTGTACTGAAAGTGTTTTTTTCTTAAATGTTTTCCAGCTCTTTCTCTTCATGAAAATCTGAGTACATTTCCTTTGAATTATCCTCTCCAGTTCCTACTAAACTATTTTAAATAGTTAAATACTTACAGCTTGAACGGGTATTGAACGCGGAGAAACAAATTTAAAAATACAAAATTTTCCTTGTGTTAAGCGCCTTACTATCTACGGGCTATCCGTAAATTTACTTTAATGAGGCAGGGGTGAGTAAGGAATAATTTAGAAGAAGTGAACCCACACATACGCGTAGGGAAAGTGAGAAATCCTTTAGGAAATATAATATTTTTCTATGTGACTGGTTTGCATCTTGACCTTCCCATCACCATTAAACCAGACAAGTTGAGATTGATACCTTGACAGTCGTGGATAACTACTACTAGCGCACACCAACTAACAGTAAGTTTAGTAAATAAATTTATTCAAAATTAACATTTACAATTTATCTAAACATGTTTGGACACAAACAAACCTAATGAGATGTTAACTTATGCTGCAGACATACGTAGTTTCTTATTTTTAAAATCTTTGCTGACTCACTGGCATACATCCCCCTCTCCCCCTCTTACCCCTCATATGAATGTCAATTTCAATATCCGTTTGAGTGTCCTAGTCACGGATTTAATCAAAGCAGAGCTGCTATAAACATAGCTGTCCCTCGAATCTTAAGGGAACCAACTTTAATATCAATATTTCCATTTCCGCTGGTGTCTTTTCCATGAAAGAGATAAATAATTATTGAGAAGGAAAAATAAAAGAACAGAAGAGGTCCAAACTGGCGAGTAGATGTTCCGCTCAATGAACTTTGGGGACTTCAGTTCTTCTCCGTGCACTCGTAAAAAAATGGTCCGTAGGGACAACAGAAAAACTCATTAAAAGAGAAAAAAATTATATAGAAGACAGAAAGGAAAAAAAAAAGTTTTGAAAACGTTTCAAAGAGATTTATTTTTATAAAAGGGAAGAGGAGGAGGGTGGGTTGGGGAATCTTGGGACGTTTATGTAGCGTAACAAAAGTAAGCTTGTTCGCGAAATGAAAACAAAGGGCGATATAAACTGGAAACAAAAATAAATCATCATCTGACCACTTCCTACTAAAACAGCATATACAACACACTTATATCGTAGCACCAGCTGTTAGATCAGTGTTAAGTTAGGCGCACGGGCCCGGAACATATTCACGTTAAAAAAAAAATCAACAAGTTAAACCGACGTTTTTTGATAGATAAGCAGGTGTGCTACGCAAGTCTAGAAGACGCGAGAAAAAAATAATAATTGTGGAATAAAATTAAATCTTTTGAAATCCATGATCAACATTTTTTTTTTAAATAACACATTATTAGAATTTTAACCATGGAACTTTTAACACATTCTTGAAACTAGTTAAGAAAATGATAGTCTATTCTTGAAAACTTATGGTACACCTTGGCAATTTTAGCACCTTTTTTTAGTGCACCTTGTCTAGAAATTTTGAATACTGCTGATTTGAATCTTTTCCCTACAATATCATGTTGGTAGAAGAGTCGCACAAGAACTTGAATTGTTGAATTATTAATTTGTTTGAACAATTATATACGAAAGGATAGAGCACACTTGGCGAGATCGGTTCGCTATGGGTGGATATGATTGTTCATACCTCAAAAATATTATATAGTCATTAAATAGACTTACTCAAACTTTAATCAATTATTTCTCCTTAAAAATCTCAGCAATTTAAGTGGTCGTTTAACTTTCCTGGCTATACCACAATTTTCTTGTGAAAGGACATATCTAGACGCAGATGGGAGGATAACAATAGAATAAACCTGAAAGTTATAGAGTGTAGTGAGGTGGACTGGATAGAACTAGCTCAAGAGAGAGATAGGGTGGAATTATGTGGAATGGATAGAACTATCTCGAGATAACGATATGGTGTGAATGAGTTGGACTGGATATAACTAGTAGCTACAAGCTGAAGGGATAGGTATAATGAGGTGGACTGGATAGAACTAGCTCAAGATAGGGAGAGGGTGTAATGAGGTGGACTAGCTAGAACTAGCTCAAGATAGGGATAGGGTGTAATGAGGTGGACAGGATAGAACTAGTTCAAGATAGGGATAGTGTATAATGAGGTGGACTGGATAGAACTAGCTCAAGATAGGGAGAGGGTGTAATGAGGTGGACTAGCTAGAACTAGCTCAAGATAGGGATAGGGTGTAATGAGGTGGACAGGATAGAACTAGTTCAAGATAGGGATAGGTGGCGTACTTTTTTAAGTCAGGTAATGAACTTTTGAGTTCCTAATTTCATAAAGTAAGTAAGTAAGTAAGTAAGTAATGGACACATCTGACAATTATAAAAAGCAACTATATCAAATGTCGGGTTCGATTCCCGGTAACGCCATAGGTTTTTTACCAAGGGATTTGTTCCTTTAGTTGCCATAGTCTGGTTAATTAGTCTTAAGTTAGGTTTAAGACTTCTACATGCACTACATAGTCAGCATCATCATAATCATCACATAATATCATCGGGCCAAAATGACCACACCTTCACGGTGCTCCAACCTCAGAAGACATTTACATAATATCCACAATTGTCAGTAGAAGACTAGCAATGTCTAGCCGACAAGCCCTGGTGGCATGCACTAAAAATATGTTTGTACTATCTACAAGGTGCTCCAAATGTCCATTCATAAGAAAATTAACAGCGAAATTTTGCCAAAATAAAACCCCAAATCGAGAATATTTCCGACCCGATGCCATTCTCCATAGGGTGTGCCTATCTGAGTGCGTCTTAAACAGCCGTGATTGGCTGTAACCCGGGAGGTTAAAACGGCTCGATGACCCACTTCGGTGGCCGCATGCTCTACACTAGACTGCCGAGGACGGGGTTCGAACTTTCGTCAGGTGTACTTAGGGTAGTTTTTTCTAAAATGGTTTTACACTCTCCCTCCATGAAAGTGCTAGTACACTTCTTTTAAATATAACCTTCCTCATTCCTAAAACCATTCACGTAATTAGTTCATAAGCGTAGCCTTTAATCCAAACGGGTAGTAAAACGCGGTGCAAATATATATATATATATAATATATATATATATATATATATATATATATATATATAATTAATTCACTATTGGTGGAGGGGAGAGGGATTGTTTGGAATATTACATGCAATCTTCCATACCCCCTTCAAGGCGATATACCAATATAGAGAGGTTATTCAACCCACCAGGCAGTGTGGTATTGAATGCTGCATACCATGTCCCTACTAAGATGACGTTTATTATATTGTGCCAATGCTTATATAATATTACGTCTATAGTGGTGAAGCTAAGGCTTCCGACTTCTCTTTTACACTTGACCAAATTTGACAATTTATTTGAGTTAAGATTCTAACTAATCGACTTCTGTATAGAACATAATAAAACACAAGATATATTATGAGCCGATTTTAAATATCTCACTAAATATGATAATAGTTCATCATTTAATCATTTTTAGAACGGTAACTACATATTGTTTTAACACTGCCTAGTGATTTAATTATGTATTTATATGTAACGCAAGGATATTTAAATTCAGATATTCAGCATAAAAACAATATGTGCTTTTTTTCCCCTCTATAAACGTTTATCTTTCATAGGTGCACTAAATGGATATGGTCTTGTATAAACGAAAATATTTTTTGTTAGCATCGCGTTTTACTGCCTTTCCGCTCATGTTTGAAATAGGTAAAAAACAAGTAGAATTGAAAGACCACTATTTTGAACTCGTTGAAACATAAAACATTAATATTCGTCATAATCAGGAGGTTCAAAAGTGTTTATGATTACAATACTTTCTCTTTATGAGAAATAAATAGTTCACATAGGCCTCCTATATTAACTTAAATTAAGAAGAAATATGTCGCTTTTATTTGTTTAACGTACATTTTTAGATTTAACGAAGTTGAGGAATTACAATGTCGGTTAAAAAAAAGCTATTTAATATTTCAACTTAGAAAATAATTAATCAAAAGATAAAATATAATCTAGAACTAAACTGAACACACGCAAAAATTAGAAAAAAAAATTAGAAATTATTAAATAAATAATATAACAAGACTTAATAACAAATTAAATGATCGAGAATAAAACTTAAAAATTGATTAAATAACCTACAATGCGCTAATTGAAATTAAAAATAGACCATATAACATTAGCGAACTTAAAACGAAACTAAACGCAGATCAGACATAGACTCAGTTAAATCAATTAAAACTCAAAGCTAACCAAAAACAGGGCAGAGTGAAAAACTTAAAAAATATAAGCCAGTAAATAACTTAGAAACTTACTAAATGTGATACCGAAAACGACGCATTAACTACTCGTATTTAAACATAGGACAGTATGCAACTTAGGATATCGTCCAATTTAAAATCAAAATCAAAAATAAACTTTTAAATATAGTGCAGTATACAACTTAAAAACTAATGCGATAAAGCACATAATTTTATTTAGAAGCTATTTAAACATTTAGTTGACATAAATGAGCAACAAAATAAACCAACATAGAACATGACTTAAAAAAGTAACTTGCACATTACATTAGATAAACTATAAACTAATCAAACATAAGAAAACGCTACGCTTAAAAAAACTTTAATATATTACCTCTCACATAATGTTTAGTACTCAATTCTTATTCTAATAATGCTATTTACTAAATATAACACCAGATGACTTTTTTACAAATTATAAATTAGTTAAGCTATCATCTCTGAATTCGATCCTTTAGTCACGAGAAACAAGATGGCTCCTATAGAGAAAAAATAAATAATTTGAGTTAAAAATATTCCTTACGTATCGCTTGGAATCTTATTATTCATAAATACAAACTCTATATACAAATTCGTTCAACTTAAGTTAAAGGATTGCATACCAATAGACATGCAGAAGGAAATATTTAAATTTAAGCTTTGTTGGGAATGTCAATGAAAGAATCACCGTCTTCGTTATATTTTTGCTGTAATCTAAATTACTCGGTTTGTTTTGAATATTGATTTTGCGATATCAAGTTATTATTTCATTAACCAATGTCCAAATTTTGTATTTCAAATATTTTTTATTTCATTTAATTTTCCTCTGTTAAGGTCCCTCTAATTTAACAACAAAACAACAACAACGACACCACCACCACAACAACCAACACAACAACAACAACAACGTTAGATTGAGAGTAAAATGAACGTGTAATTTTATTCACAATACATAAAACCGTATTTTAAAACCAATATTAATAGCTCATATTATTTTCTAATAGCCGAGAAATGAGACGTTACGCTCGAATAAAATAAATAAATAATCGAAGTGCAGTTTACTGCATTTTTCATTTGACTACAAAGAAGTCGGGATGAGTTGAATAGATTTTCATTTTAAATATTATTTTAAAATTTTGTTGTATATTTAAAATATGGTAGAATTCTATTACTTACCTAAGATGATCTACGTGGGGCGAGACGGGCTCTTAAGACATCCGGTTCGAACCGTATTATGTACCTAAGTTAGGTGCTATCTGTGGAGTGAGACACATTATATGTAGATTTTTTGTTGTTGTGGATCAAGCGAGTGGGGTGTATGAACGCGAGTCAAGCTCAATATGTTTGCAGTTTTTATAGCAAAACTTTTTTTTTGCCAAATAAAATATAATTATGGCTCCAGTAGAAATATGGTGGTGATTATTATTATTAGCACTCCGTCTTACTACCCGTTCGGGTTATACGCACTTACGCTAATGTGTAATGGTAGGGTGACTGTGAGATGAACTGGGGGACCTACAATTTAACGTGAAATCCGAACCACGGGGGAGGCCTGGCATTCCACACATTCACAAGTTATGATTAATACACGTCTTGTCAGAGGTGAAGTAAGGGTTTGGCAATCAGATAAATCTGTGCCAGGACCTAGGATTGAACCCCGGACCCAAGCACAGAAGTCCGATCCTTAACCCTAGACCACCAGGTCACCTTTATGGTGATGATATCAACAGTTGTTGAATACCTCTTATGAGCATAGAGGCATTAGATGATCTCAGATGAAAATAAAAGGTTGTCATTAAATTCAAGGACACCCTTGCCAAATATTCAAAATTGTTGATAGCATATCACCATTTAAAGAAAATTAAACGCTTAGTTGATACTGGAACAACATTTTATCTATTTTGCCCTACCCACCTCTACCCTACCTTAACTTGACTTGGAGATGATACTGATTTTATTTGTCTACACAGTGTCTTACTACCCATCCAGGCTATAGTACTATAATTACTTTAATACGATGAGGAATATAGACTTTTAGAAGAAAAAAATACACACATTGATATCGGGAAACAATTTAGGGAAAATTTTACTCAGTACGCCTGACCGGTATCCGAAACCGGACCTTCCCCTTCACTGACAAACTAGACTATGCTAGTTGGACGCCTTGGTCCACTTGCTCACCGATGCGAGTTGGAGTGAGTACCTAGTGTTTTTGTTTCGTAAATACAATAGCAGTCTTCTGTCTATTCAATGTAGTTTGGGGACTCTTTTTTTTTACGACTGTTTACAAATCTCGGGGAAAGTTGTCGAGCCGAGGAAGAATCGTTCTTTTTTATCTATCGCATTTTCTGAATTTAGGTCGCTCGAGGGTTGTTGAAATTTAGTAAATATAATAAAAAAGGGTTTAGACAGACCCGACAACTAGAAGAGTCTGACATCATATCTCAGATCGTGTCTGCTTATTAAGTTAAGGGGTGAGGGCTCAATCCAAGACTACCGAAAAATGTATCTCTGCTGGCTTTGTTTAGCACCACGTCTTACTACCCATTTGGGCTATAATCTTATTACTAAGATAATGGGCTAGGGATTGAGGAAGGTTGAGTTTAGAGTAAATGTACCCACATTTGCGTGGGTAGAGAGTGGGAAACCATTTGGGAAAACCACCCGACCGGGATCGTACCATGATCTTCCCGTCATCAACAGTCTTAGTATATTGAGAGAATAGCGTCTTAGACCATGCGGCCACAGAAGCGGGTTTTGGTGTATTTAGACTCCCCTCTTACAGTGATTAATTAACAGCTGATAACTCGGGTGCTGTGTTTGTTTTAAACCTAGGTTGGCTCTAAGTCTTTTGTTCAGAACGTACACGTTCAACTAACCTAATAAAAGCTTTAAAGAGTTTTACACCAAGGTTAAGTGGTTAGACAGGTGGACTACAGGTACAAGAGACCCTGGTTCAACCCTTGGCATAACCAACAATATGTGCTTATAAATAACCTAAAAATTAACTGTCCCACTTAAAAGTAAAGTTCTCAAACACAAGATTGAAGGTTAACATAGCGTTAGAAGTTTTTTTTAAGCTTAAGAGAGGGCTTATTTTCACTGGGGATTTAATTTATAATTATTTTTAAGCACCCGCACTTCAACTGATTTCATACATCAAGAATACTACATCTACCCCCTATAGGGAGGGATATGAGTCACATTATTATACTGTTCCTACTTTTTCACAAATTTTAGATTAAAACATACTTGGGTTTTTTTTTGTTGCAAACATTAAAAATGATTTATAACCGCTTTGGACCCCCCTTTGTTTATAAAATATTTCATATTAAGGGTAGGTCCAGGAAGTGTCGAATGGGGTACAGCCTCCCTCCTACGCTCCTTCCTCCAACTCAACCCCCAGGGAAGAGCGGAAGTTTTGAGCAC